>ML111362.1:4997-61211 GCA_003697995.1 Taxidea taxus jeffersonii
CAGGCAGAGAGAGAGGAGGAAGCAGGCCCCATGCAGTGCAAAGAGCCCGATGCGGGGCTCCATCCCAGGACACCGGGATCATGACCTGAGCCGAAGGCAGAGGCTTTAACCCACTGAGCCACCCAGGCGCCCCTTGAGTTTATTTTTAATGTTTTGGCAAACTAAAGCTAACAAAAGGAAAAGAATAAGGGGGCAATTCTGAGAATACATGACTAAAATTTTTGTAATACAATAGATGCATTATTTTTGCTATTTATATATGCTGAAATCTTCAATATTTCAATTTAATCATATTCACAGAAGCACCATAAATATCCCTTTCTCCATCACAAGCTTTTATATTCTACCCACTTAAGTGACCTTTTTAAACATTGCTTATGGGGTTTCTTTTTATGATACATAGCATTTGAGTAACTAGCAATCTTACGTTAGTGTAAATGGGAAGATAATGGAATAGGGAAATTGAACCTAGGACAATTAAGCAACTTATAATTGTTAGGGATGAGATGGTAGCTGACTATTTCAAGAGGAACTCAGAAGCTGACAACTCTTTTTGGTCAATTCATCAAATTACAGGTTCAGAAAAAATAATTTATCAATTTAATTACTTTAAATTCAGAAGCCCTAATTACTAAATATGAATGATAATTAGTTCCTGTACCTAAAATATACCAGACATAATAACCAAAAATACTTTTCTAAAGTGGATAAGTGTGAAAACTTGTTTAAGAGATCAGTTTATAGGCCAAAAGTAATAGGCTGGATGTGCTAGAATTCTAAAATTTCCCTTAAGATCTGCTCTCTCTGGGGTGTAAATCCTACACAATTTCCTAGCTGAATATGATGGGTTTTTCTCCCAGGATTAGCCAAGTTAAATGATACAGCAGACTTTAAGATAGGGAGATTATTTTTGTCTGGGTAGGCATAATCTAATCATAACAGCCTTTGAAATGTGGTATATCTCAGGATTGTTGTAGAAGTCAGCCAGATGTTTAAAGCACCGGCAAGATTCATTGAGCCTTTGTGGGCCTACAGACTGAGGGGACAATGAAGAAGGGAACCAAGAATGGCCTCTAGGAAATGATAATGACCTTCAGCCTCCTGCCAGGAAGAAAATTTGAGGGATTTGAGGGACACCTGGGTGGCTCAGTGGGTTAAAGCCTCTGCCTTCGGCTCAGGTCATGATCCCAGGGTCCTGGGATCGAGCCCCATGTCAGGCTCCCTGCTTGGCAGGGAGCCTGCTTCCTCCTCTCTCTCTGCCTGCCTCTCTGCCACTTGTGATTTCTGTCTGTCAAATAAATAAATAAATAAAATCTTTAAAAAACAACAACAACAAAAAAAAGAAAATAGGATTTGAATTGAATGATTGCAAAGAAATGAATTCTGTCAACAAGAATGATTTTGATTCCAGGAGATTCCAGAGGACAACGCAGCCTGGCTGACACCCTAATTTTTATTTCAACCATGAGTTATCTTTTTTTTTTAAGATTTTATTTATTTATATGACAGACAGAGATCACAAGCAGGCAGAGAGACAGGCAGAGAGAGAGGAAGGGAAGCAGGCTCCCTGCTGAGCAGAGAGCCCGATGCAGGGCTCGATCCCAGGACCCTGAGATCATGACCCGAGCTGAAGGCAGAGGCTCAACCCACTGAGCCACCCAGGTGCCCCTGATTTCTTAATATAATATATATTTATTGCTATAAACTTTCCTCTCAGAACTGCTTTTACTGCATCCCATGAGATTTTAAATATTTTATTTATTTATTTGTCAGAGAGAGAGAGAGAGAGAGAGAGCACACAAGCCCCTCCCATAAGACTTTATATGTTGTGTTTTCATTTCCATTTGTTTTTAGATATTTTTTTATTTTTGTTTTGATTTTTACTTTAACCCAGTGGTTGTTTAGAAGTGTGTGTTTACTTTCCATGTATTTGTAGATGTTATTTTCCATGTTATTGATTTCTAATTTTATACCTCTGTGGTCAGAGAAGGTAGTATGATTTTCAGTGTTCTTAAATTTGCAAAGATTGCTGTGTGTGGCCTATCATATGATCTGTTCTAGAGAATATTCCATGTGCACTTGCAAAGAGTATGTATTCTGTTTTTTTTGGAGGGGTTGTGGAATGTTCTGATTAAGTCTAATAAATCCATTTTTACTAAAGTATGGTTCAATTCAAGATTTCCATGTTAAAGGGCATGCGGGTGGCTCAGTCATTAAGCATCTGCCTTTGGCTCAGGTCATGATCCCAGGGTCCTGGGATCAAGCCCCATGTCAGGCTCCCTGCTTGGCAGGAAGCCTTTCTCCCTCTCCCACTCCCCTCTTCTCCCTCTCCCACTCCTCCCACTTGTGTTCTCTCTCTCTGTCTCGGTCAAATAAATAAATAAAATTCTTAAAAAATATATATTTCCTTCCTGATTTTCTGCCTGGAGGACTATCCATTGCTGATAGGGGGTATTGAAGTACCCTACAATTATCGTATTGTTTCTTTTTTTCTTTAACATCTGTTATTAATTGCTTAATATATTTTAGTGCTCAGGTTTTAACACATGTATTTATGGTTGTTATATTTCTTTGATGTATTGACTTCTCTATCATTATATAATGGCCTTTGTCTCCTATTACAACTTTTAGCTTCAAGTCTATTTTGTCTGATGTAACTGTCACCACCTTCTTAATATTTCCATTTGCCTGGAATATCATCTGCCCATTCACTTTGAGCCTACGTGTATGCCTTTAGATTTGGAATGAATCTCCTATAGGCAGCAAGTAGTTGGGTTTTATTTTTTTATCCATCCAGCCACACTGTGTCTTTTGATTGGTGACTTCAATCCATTTACATTTAGGGTGATTATTGATATGTAAGAATGTACTACTGCCATTTCATCATTTGTCTTCTGGTTATTTTATCTCTCGATTGTTTCTTTTCTCTTTCATTTCTGTCTACCTTTATATGTTGGTGGTTTTCCATGATGATTTGCTCAGTCTCCCCTTTTTTTAAGTTTGTCTCTGCTATAGGTTTTTTGCCTTTAGGTTACCATAAGGTTTACTTACATAAAACAACTCATAGATAATACAGTCCTTTTCCTGACAATTGCAATTTGATTTGCTTGGTTCGCTTATAAAGTTTCTATCCTTTTAATCTTCCTCTTTTATATTTTTAATGTCACAACTTATTTATTTTAATGTTGTGATTTCATTATCAAGTTGCAATTGCTATAATTATTTTTAATACTTTTTTTTTAACCTTTATGCTATGGTTAAGAGTTTAGTACACTATTCTAAGGAAAGAGTTACAATATTTTAACTCTGAATATTTATCAACTCAGTCAGAGTTTTGCATACTTTTGTTGTTCATTTTTTGTTGAAGAGATCCTTTTAATATTTCTTCAAGGCAGGTCTAATGATGGTGAACTTCCTAAGGTTTTGCTTAGGAAAGCCTTTATTTCTCCTTCATATCCAAAGGATAACTTTGCTGGATATAATATTCTTGGCTGGTAGTTTTTAATCTTTAAATATTTTGAATATGCTATTCCAGTCTCTCCTGGCCTATAGTTGTTAAGAAATCTGCAGATAGCCCTTGGAGATATTTTTGTAGTTTACTGTTTTTTTCCCCCAGTTTTCTCTAAAATTCTTTATAGTTGGCAGTTGACAGTTTTATTATAATGTATTGTGAGGGATATCTTTTTGCATCCCGATAATAGTGTTTTGTTAGCTTTCCTGGACTTGTATATCCTTTTCCAGATTTAGAAAGTTTTCAGCTATTATTTCTTTACATAACTCCCTCTTTTCTCTTTTGGAATACCCATCATTCTTATGCTGGCTTTTATAATGGACTCTGATGCTCTGGTAGTGTTTCTTTACTTTTTAAAAATTTTAGTTCTCTCTCCTCTTCAACATGAATTATTTCTTGATTCCTATCTTTTAGCTCACTAATTCTCTCTTCCATATGATCTGCTGTTTTTATTTTCAGTGCATTCTAATGCATTCTTCATCTCATTTACTGAGTTCTTCAGCTCCAGAATTTCTGTTTGGTTCTTTTTTAGATTTTAGTCCATTTGGTGAAGTACTCCTTATCTTCATTAATTTTATTCATGAGATCATTATATGGCCTTTTTGAGTTCTCTTGTACCTCATTGAATTTCTTCATAATAGTTATTTTCAATTCTTTATCATTTAGATTGCAATATTCCACATCTTTTGGTTCAGTTGCTAGAATGTTGTCATTTTCTTTTTGTGATATTGCATTACCATGATTTTTTTGTGATGTTCAATGGAAAGTGCCTGGGTCCTCACATTTAAGGTAGTGAATGAACACTGTTTTTTGTTTTTTTTTGGTTTTTGTTCTTTTTTAGAATTTCCTTTTTATTTATTAGCCTGTTGGCCAGTAAGAAGCTAGGTGTTTTTTCTGAGTAAAATCTAGGTCTTCTGCTATCTTCTTGGTTAGTTAATTTTTTTCCTAATTTAATTTTTTCTTTTTCAGTGTTCCAAGATTCATTGTTTATGCATCACACCCAGTGCTCCATGCAATATGTGCCCTCCTTAATACCCACTACTAGGCCCTCCCAAGCCCTCACCCCACTCTCCTCCAAAACCCTGTTTGTTTCTCAGAGTCCACAGACTCTAATGGTTCATCTCCCCATCTCATTTCCCCCAACTCACTTCTCCTCTCCATCTCCCAGTCTTCAGTGTTATTCCTTATACTCCACAAGTAAGTGAAACCATATGATAATTGACTCTCTCTGCTTGACTTATTTCACTCGGCAAAATCCCCTCCAGTCCTGTCCATGTTGATACAAAAGTTGGGTATTCATCCTTTATGATGGAGGCATAATACTCCATTGTATATATGGACCATATCCTCTTTATCCATTCATCTGTTGAAAAGCATCTTGGCTCTTTCCACAGTTTGGCAACTGTGGCCATTGCTGCTATGAACATTGGCTTATTTTGGTTCTAACAGTTTAACAGGATGGTAGCTAAGAGTGTTCCTTTTGGTTCCCAAAAGGTGGCACTATAGCACAAGTTTTTGGTCACTCTCAAGTTGACTTTTGGCTAAGGTGGGGGAGAGCAGGCATTAAAAAAAAAAAAAAAAAAGATAAAAGAAAAAAGTGTGCAGCAAGGTGGAGTGGAGTGGTAGTGGTGGTGGTATACTTAGCACTTCATACTTCCGGGGTGTGTTCATTGGCCTGGTAGGGGGGATCCTCAAGTGGGAAGGTCCCAGAGGTCTGTGGGCAGCCTTCTTGCCTTCTGTAGAAGACAGATGATTTTCTTCAGTTCTCTTTGCTAATTTCCCTCTCCTTGCCTTTGCCCTAGACACAGCAGTCTTTCCTCAGAGAGAGCAACTGGTCTCTCTGAGCAGTAGCATGATGTTGGATAGAACCCCACTCACTGCCTTCCATTTTCACCTCCTCTATGAGAAAGATCATGCTGGCTCACTGCCACTGCCTTCTCTGATATCACCTCCTTTGCCCTTGCTGGCTCTGTGACCACTTCCTTCTTTGTGCTTTTGTGCTCCCTTTGTCCTCAAAACACACTTTCAGGGGCAAAGATGGGTGGATCTCTTGGGTGTCCTGATATGCTGTGCAGATGTGCCTTTTTTTTTTTCCCAGTCATGGATGTCCAATTAGTTGTAAATCAAAGGGAAAGAAAAAAAGGAATGACTCACAGTGCTATGATTCTGATGTCAACATTAAGAGTACCTTAGATTGATTTTTTTCCTGATGAGTCAAGAAGAGGCATTTCATCATCCATGGATTTTTAAAAGTGTATCTGAGAACAGCCACTGGAAAGATTCCTACAGATGACCAGCCTCTCTCATTTATTCTTACTGTTGTGATCCCAGACAGAAAACATTTTATTATAAGATAAATGATTTGCAAAATCTTAGCTCCAATTGTGAACTATTGTCTCCCAGGCAGTATAGAACAATCTAAATGCACAGATAACTGTATAGTTGTTTGAGGTTTCAGTATGTCCCTTTACTGTCAACTGGGGTTGAGGAAAATCTCCAACTATATATAACTTATCCCCGTACTCTGATTTATTATTTTTCATGCAATTTTTTTCTTTTAAATATGTCTTCCTATTTCCTTTATTATCTGCTTTTTAAATTATGCTAGAGAGAATAGCAAAACTGCCCCTCACTGCCACCTAACAATAATCTCACACAACACCGTGAGTTTTAAAATAATTCAGAATATACTTATTCAAGTAGAGATATATGAGAAAGTCATGAGACATGTTAATTGACTGATTTAGTGGCCATGAAGTTGAGAAAGGGAAGTGTGATCATGATGTATATTATTTGCTTTTTAATTTTTAAAACACTGTCTTCTGTTTGCTTTTCTGAATATATAGCAAAATTAAATGTGAAAGTTTTCCTGTTCACCATATGTACCTAAGCTGTGACCTATAGTCAAATGAAAAACTACATTTTTATTTATGTTTCTGAATGAAAATGATAAACCAATAAACCAAATAAATTGAAGTTGGAAAGTGGTTTAGTTTTAACATTTCTTCTATCACAAATTTATGCTAGCATTATGTGAGACATTGGATGAGAAAATACCTAGATTATTGGTGAGAAAAAAATATGCCTCTAAAACTTGGATCACCTCTTGATATGTGGCTTGCTTATCTGGCAAAAACTTCGGATAGTATGCTGCACAATGGAACTCATTTGTGAGTTACACTTTGACATAACAGACAAAGTTTGAAAATGTAAATTGCTCCTACAGATGTTTTCCCCTCCCCTTCCTCAAGCAAGCCTTTAGCTGTTTACACTGATAGCACAAATATTGCTTCATCCTATTCTCACTATGTATTTATACTACCAACATAAAGTAGTAGGAATGAATTTCGTTTTAAAACATAAAATTTTAGGGATGCCTGGGTGGCTCAGTTGGTTAAGCAGCTGCCTTCGGCTCGGGTCATGATCCCAGCGTCCTGGGATCGAGTCCCACATCGGGCTCCTTGCTTGGCAGGGAGCCTGCTTCTCCCTCTGCCTCTGCCTGCCACTCTGTCTGCCTGTGCTCTCTCTCACTCTAACAAATAAATAAATAAAATATTAAAAAAAAAACATAAAAATTTTAACAGAGCTTAAAGTGTCTTCACATGCCAGAAAATTCTCAGCTAAACCAATGACAAGGAAACATATTTGTTACTATTGCTTACTACATTTAGTGATTTAGTACATTTTTGTGATTGCTAAAAATTAAAAGCACTGATCAACACAAATTCAAACATGTTTTGGTAGTCTTTATACTGAGCATCTGGTTAAGCCTGATCTTTGCTCACTGGTTTTTGGAGGATTGTTTAGCCTATATCTGGAAAAAAATACTGCCAAAGGCAGAAAATCAAATTATCTTAATTATTTTTTTAAAGATTTTATTTATTTATTTGACAGATCACAAGCAGGTAGAGAAGCAGGCAGAGAGAGGGGGAAGCAGGCTCCCTGCTGAGCAGAGAGCCAGATGTGGGACTCAATGTGGGGCTCGATCCCAGGACCCTGGGATCATGACCTGAGTGGAAGGCAGAAGCTTTAACCCACTGAGCCACCCAGGCGCCCCTTATCTTTATTATTTTTATGTTCTAGTGGTAAACCCAAGGCTATGTGATATGTTTATCTTTTTCCTGGATTTGTTATGTTAATCCCCTTAATTAAACCCTAAAACCACAATATGCTGGCATTTAAAAAGCTGCTGATGGAATCAAAGCCAGAGAACTTATAGAGAACAGAATACAGCCCCTCTCTTCCAGCAGTCTCACATCCTAACCTCAGCTTTTAGAGGCCTAAGCAGCTGAGTAATTGCAATCCCCTCCATGTAAGTTTGCAATGCTGCAGAGACAGTGTCTGGTCTCCTGGGAGAGCTCTCCTCCATCTAACAGTTTACTGACCTGGGGAAGAAAAGTCCAGCAAGTTGGGGTGCCATCCTGACATAATGGGATACATGGACAAGGAAGAAAACTTACACACATACACACGTACATGTGTAATTCGTAAATACATAAATAAATAGTTTTGATGCATTTATAGATACACTCACACTAACACTCAAGTATGTGCTAAATTCTGTACCCTCCACTCATATCTTGAAGCCCTAATACCCAATGTGATGATGTTTGATGTTTGGACACGATGCCTTTGGGAGATAATTAAGTTTAGCTGAGCTCATAAAGGGTGGGGTGTTGATAATTGGCTTAGTGCCCTTATAGGAGAAGATACCAGATAGCATGCCTCTTCCCTCTCTCTCTCTGCCATGTGAGGACACAGTAATAAGTCCTTCTCTATCTTCAAACCAGGAAGAGTGCTCTCACCAGGAACATTAGCTAGCCCCTTGATCTTGGATTCCCCAGACTCTAGAACTGTGAGAAAATAAATTTCTGTAGTGTAAGCCACAGAATCAATGGTATTATGTTATGGCAGCTCAAGCAGACTAACACAAACATACACACACACTCACACACACTATGTGAAAAATTTCTGAAAATTAAAAAAGGAAAATACATTCATATTATTCCTGATAACAACAGTAATTTGATTTTCTCTCAAATTCTGGAATCCCTGTATAACATTAGTTATTAGAAAATAAAATAAGGAATTCTATAAATGTAATATACTATACCTTAGGTTTGTTCTAAAAACCACTAGGCTAAATTTATCATAATATATAGTCTTATGGCATAGATAACAGGTATAATACTATTGCCAGCAAGTTCCAGCATAAATCATCCTATACATAGTGATGATCAGTATTCGACCATGCCAAAATTCTTTGTTAGAAAGTAGTGTTTAAAATGTTTCTCTTGTGATTGCCACCAATTCATTCACTTAATCCTTTCTATTCTAGGTCTCTTATTCTCATCTCACATCTGTCCTCCTTAAGACAACTAATGTCCCCTACATGATTAACTACACCATATAAATACTCCTAGAGCAAAGAGTCTAGTTATGTTATTACTTCTTTAGAACTATTTACTAGTCAACCATATGATCCTCAAATTTCCTCTGTCTCACCTTTAAAACTTTTGGTAAATTTTCTAACATATATTTTTGACCATATCAACTACACTTGCCCTTATAGCTATACTGGATTTCAGTCAAACAAGAAAATCTTTCTGTTTCCAAATGCATCTGCAGTTGGCTGCACCTTTTCCTCTTGTATGAATACTTTCTTCTTCATTGAAGTCTGTATAAGTCCTACCTATTCCTCAAAACTTATTTAAATTCCATTTTAACTGAAGCATGCATTTATTAAGTATATACTCCATCATGTCTTTTGCTACTTCTTACAGACAAAAAGACAAATGAAACATGATCCTTGATATCCAGGAGCTTAAAGAAAAATATACTGAAAAAATGTGTAAACAAATAAATTTGATGTGATTTTATAGATACCAGAAGTATATATAATATGTAATAGAAACTAAATGAAGGGAATGACTGAAGAAGAGTTGAAATAAATGATATTCTGCTGATGGACAGAAGGTGACATTTATTTATATGCTAGAAAAATAAAAACAATAAAGACATTTTAAATAGAAGAGAATAATGGCAATGTTCAGGTATGTGCAGGTAATTTCAGATATGTCACGGTGTATTGGGGCTAGAGATGTAAGGGTAGTGAGGCACAAAAAATTGTATAATGGGCAAAGAACAGATCATAATGACACTGTTTAAAAGTCAGGAGTTCTCAGTTACTTTGATGCCATTAAGCTTACTTTTGATACCCATTCTATATTATATAGAAAAGAGTAAAATGCTCTCACATTCTGTAATAAATACAATTTATGTAAAATTATATGAGATGTATTGAGTTGTGGCTGGCTTATTGATATATCACATTTGTAAAGATTAAATTAGCATTTACTAAAGTCAATTTTGTTAATATGTCAAAAATTTTATAAAATATTGATAAGCTTAAGATACCTTAGGCATTATGGACATCCAGTGGATAAAATTACTCTGACATATGTGGCAAATATTCATTGGAATATTTTTAATAGGTAAATTCTATATTTAGATTTATGTTTTAGGTAAATCAATTTTGAAGAATAGAAGAATATGGACTTAAAGGGAACAAGAGTAAGTGCCATATAGCTACCTGATAGAGCTGTCATGGTGAGTCATGTTTTTTTACCCCCAGATTTTTTAGCACTTTAGGGAATTTCAGTTAGGTTATGATGGAGTAGTTTATAACAGAGTAACACTCTCACCAAGACCAATTAGAAAGCCAAAGTAAACATGGAAATAAACTATGTTTGAAGGTATTGGAGAACTGCCAAGGCAGTCAAATCTTGAGGAGCCAAAATCACAGACAAGCTTATTAAATCAGCCTAACACTTAATTGTTTTAACTATGCAGAACTAAAGATGGAGATGCCTAAAATATGGCTAAGCATCTTCATAGAATATTTATCAGTTTACAAATTCTGAGGAGACCAAAAACAAAAACAAAAACCCCAAAAACCTCGAGATCTACCAAGAGAAGGGACCCCATGACCATTCCAATCTCTCAGCTGGGAGCCTAGGAAAGGATATAAATATGAGGTAGACCAAAGGTCACAACAGAGGTTTATAGACCTTTGGATCATTTCAGACTACAATTATACTGTGGTGTCTGACCAAATTCTAGTTTCCTGGAAAATAATAAGATGAATCTTTTCCTAGGTTGGCAAATCATCCATCAACCTTAACATTTTTGCATATAAAATCTAGGCTATTCATTTTAAAATTATCAGATATAAAAGGAAGAGAAACAGGCAATAGAAATAGATCAAAGGTGTTTCAGATAATGGAGTAACTAGACTTGGACATTAACATAACTATGAATAATATGTTCAAGAAAATAGATAACAGGATATAGAATTTCATCAGAGGACTGGAGTGTATAAAATAAATGAAAATTCCAGAAATGAAAAATGCAACTAAATTAAGAAATCTGTAGTGTAGATAGGATTTACGGCATTTCAGACAAAGTCAGAGAGACTTGAAAATAGATCAGTAAAAAATATTTGGTCTAAAGCACAGAATGAAAGGAAGCTAGAGTGGGGCACCTGGGTGGCTCAGTCAGTTAAGCATCTAACTCTTGATTTCAGCTCAGGTCATAATATCAGGGTTATGAGATCAAGTCCTGAGTTGGGTTCTGTGCTGTGCATGGAGGTTGCTTAAGATTCTGCCTAACTCTGTCCCTCTTCTTCCCTCTCTAAAAATAATAATAATAATAATATAATAATAATAATAATAAAATTTTAAAAAGAAGAATCTATATATGGGGGAAAGTGGGACCATTGTGAAAATTAAGCAAACTTGTAATGGAATCCCAGTGTAATAGGAATGGAGAATGATGCAGAAGTAATATTTGAAGAGATACAGAGTAAAGTTTTTCCAAGGATGATTAAAGACATCAAGCCATGGATTATAAGAAATTGAATTCAAAATTCTAAATATGAATTAAAAAAGAAAAAGTTCAAAGGAAACCATTCTATGCATACAAAAAATAAAACTACTAAGAGCTAAATTTGAAGGAAACCCTTAAAAACTGAAAATAAAAGATATGCTGTCTTCAAATGAAAAAAGAAAAAAAAAAAAACAACTGTACATAGATCTCCCTATGAAATATCTACATGTTTCAAAAGATTAAACAGACTTAGAATAATTATCTTATCACATCAAAGATAGAAATCACTGATAAGTTATAAATTAAAATTTCCCAAACCTAAACAAGTTAAACAACATATTCCTAAACAATTTGTCAAAGAAAAAAATTAAAAATTTAAAACATTTTGGGACGCCTGGGTGGCTCAGTTGGTTAGGCAGCTGCCTTCGGCTCAGGTCATGATCCCAGCGTCCTGGGATAGAGTCCCACATCGGGCTCCTTGCTCAGCAGGGAGCCTGCTTCGCCCTCTGCCTCTGCCTGCCTCTCTGTCTGCCTGTGCTCGCTCTCTCTCTCTCTAACAAATAAATAAATAAATAAATCTTTAAAAAAAAAAATTAAAACATTTCGAACATAATGATAGTATAATTTTGATTTTGTGTTTTAGTATAATAAAAATATGACATAGTAAGACAATTTTCTCATGATCATATATGAAATAGTCCTAATCAAAATATAAATACACAAAAATATAAATACACACACAAAGATAATATGTATACATATAGAAAATGCTTCATAGGCAAATTTGTTTAACTTCAATAATGCAATATTGATTAAAGATTTGTATACCAATCACCATAATTCCTCACATTAAGAAAAAAAAGTTCACCTACTTAGATGGAGACAAGGCATTTGATAAAATTCAACATATATTCATTACTAAAACATCTAGCAAAGTAGGAATAAATGGTCAGGATTAACATTGGTTAAAAATAGTTATAATCAGGGTGCCTGGGTAGCTCAGTTGGTTAAGCAACTGCTTTCAGCTCAGATCATGATCCCAGGATAGAGACTTGCATCGGCCTCCCAGCTGACTGGGGTGTCTTGTTCTCCCTCTGACCCTCACACCTCTCATACTCAATCTCTCTCTCTCAAATAAATAAATAAAATCTTGAAAAAAAATAGATATAATCAAATTGTAATCAATGGTGTTAAAATGCTCTAAAAAAGATACTACTTCTCACATAACACCTATAGTTGGGTCTAATACTTGCATGCATTTATGATAGCATCCATCATCTTGCAAGGTCTGTCTTATTTTTTCAGGAGTCAGAGAGGTGAAATAAATAGGTGGGGACCACTGCTCTGACTCTTTTAGTTTCATAGATTTAGATACTAATTTATTTTTATTTATGATCTTGGCCAAGGAAGACCAATAACAGATGATTCCATTTGGCTTTCTACACTATCATTTCTCTTACCCCACAGGCCAAGGTCCTGGGAACCTGTCCTACCCTTTTTTTTTTTTTTAGATTTTATTTATTATTTGAGAGAGCAAAAGAGAATGAGGGAGAGAGAGAGCAAGCATGAGCCAGGGGGAAGAGCAGAAGGAGAGGGAGAAGCAGGCTCCTTTATGATCAAGCAACCTGACATGGTACATGACCTGAGCTGAAGGCAGACACTTAACTGACTGAGCCACCAAGCCACCCCTTGTCCCAAACTGGTGTTGTTTTTGTTTTTTTGTTTTTTTGTTTGTTTTTATGTAGAAAGTTGACAAGAACTTAACTTTTTTCAAACTCCTGAAGGTCTACTCTTGATTTTCTTTGATTGAGTTGCCTTTCCTGTCTGCCTTCTATTTTGTCCCTAAAGGCATCATCCCATGTTAACCATATCCATATTTCTTTGCAGGTCAAGCCTCCCCTAGCTGCCTCTTTGAGGTTATTATAAATTAAAATATTTTTCTCCCCTGACTCTAAAAGATCTTTATTTTTATCAGTTTTTATTAGTCTTCATTGTGGCAACTGAGTCCAGTTCTGCAATAGCATCTTCTCTGGCAGGCCTGGCCAACAGAGGACAGTCTCAGATTAAATTCTCAGTGATGATTTTGCTGCTTTTACAGCAATCTTCTGCCTTGCTTTGGTAAGTAGGCATTTTCCAGGTCTTTTTGTCAAATATAGTCCTCCAGCGAGATTTCTGGTCTTATGTATCTATTCAAATATGTTCACATCTTGAAGCTTTTGAATTCCTTCTCCCACTATATGCCACAACGATTCTGGCATTTCTACTACATTTGGTAAGGACCTTCAGTTTTTCCATATGTCTAGGGGCTTTCATAGTGGATTTGTACCTTCTCCTGGTTTGTCTATCTTGCTAGAGTGTTAAATCCTGTATCTCAGGAGACGTGATCCCAAATAAACACTCTCTAATCCAACATTTTGTACCACTCCATCTGATCAAGCAATTTCATAAAAATTCCCATGCATATGCTCTCAGCTCCTGTAAGTTTACACTATCTAGGTCCTATAGTTTCTTTGGGACATGGTTCTAGGATTATCTTATCAAGACTATTATGTCCCTGGATGAGTTATGTTATGCATTAGCCATAGTCATTTGTTGAATGGACAGGAAAGGCATTGTGGTAGATAATTGTGGACAGAAATAGGTTATTTGGAAGAAGAGGCTTTTGTATCATCTTTAAGCAATAGGAGAGTGCTCTTCATTAAGAAAGATAATTGGTCAATCTTACAGTCTAGCAGGTCTCAGATGAATTTGTTTTCAGTTTTACAAAGTTTTTACTTTTACAAAGCATACTGATTGAAAATAAGCATGGGCCATTTAGTTGTTAGGTAACTTTAAGTAATTGTAATGAGAGTAAATGATATATTGTAGATCCTCTTATATTAATGAAAAATTTTTTTCATTTCATTTAGATAAAAATATTTAGGTATTAGGTTAAAGTCTTTCTAATATATTTTCTTTTTTTAAGATTTATTTGAGAGAAAGAGAGCACGGGGAGGTGCAAAAGGAAAGGATGAGGGAGGGAATCTCAAGGAGGCTCCCCACTGAGCACAGAGTCCACTACAGGGCTCAATATCATGACCCTGAGATTATGACCTCAGCTGAAATCAAGAGTTGAACACTTAACTGATTGAGACACCCAGGTACCTCACTAATGTATTCTTTAACACAATTTACCAAAAGATTTCAAAATCCCTTTTTATTGTTCTAAAAAGGAGGAGATAAAAAGCAAATGCAATCATATGACAAATTATGGTCAATTAATTCATATTAAATTAAATCATTAAAATTATTGTTTTTAAATAAAAAGGATGAATATTTAATGTTTATTCAACTTGAAGCTATTGAAAATGTTAAAAAAATTTAAGAACAGAAGGATCCAGATTTAGATCTGTTATATTTATAATATGTATATTCTGCTGAATTATGAAATATCAGAAAATTTAGCAATTATTTTTAAATAGATTCATAGGTCCTGAATCTGCCCATCACTAGAAGTCTCAGGAAAGGGCAAGCTGACCATTAAACAAGATGTGTCATTCTCATTACAGTATTTTTTGATAGTATGTGTTTGAGAATCAATGTCAATTTATCAGTTGCTGCTTTTTGGGATATAGTAACTTTTGGTCATAATATTGAGTTGTTAAAAAAAGAAAAAAAGCATTGAAAATAAATGTCCCAGTCACTGAGAAGGCCTTCACAAATATCTCACTAGAGGAAGAGATAAATTATGTTGGAATCTCCATTACCCATTGGACTTTCAGTCAAATTTTAAGTCATCCCCTACTTGATTTTGAGATGTCAAACAAGTCAAAGTTACTCATACTTTTCCACTTTATTTTAAATTAAGGTTTCTCTTAATTCCATATTAACGTTACCCATTGTTCTCAGTCTTCTTTCCTTTTTTATTGGTGAAAATGTGTAGAGATATCCAAATTTAACTCCCCATAGTCTAATTTCAATATATTCCATTTGATCTCTCCAATCATTGAAACACATTTACTGTTTCTTTCTCATAATTGTGATATTTCCTGAATATTAATCATTACATATTTTGCTAGTATAATACATATATTATACAAATACACAAGGGTAATATTCTACATTTTAAAACTATTTGGTGTATGTACTTCTTAAGATCTCAAAATTCCTGGAGGGAAGAGAGAGAGAGGGAGAGGAAAAAGGAGGAAGATAAGAGAGGGAGAGATCAGAGGAAAACATATAATATTATAATTTTTTTCTGGGTAAAGTTTTAGTGAGTCTAATAGTTTCTTCCTATTTTAATAAATATCATCTGCCATTTTATCATATATTTCTCTAATCTATTTGAGGAACTGATAAGATATGTGTCCGAGGGTTGAATTTTGATCTTGTTTCAATGATGATATAGGGGAAGGTATGACATTAGATAATACATTTTGCTCCACACATCTCCCAGACAAAAAAAAAACAAAAACAAAAACCAAAACCAAAAAACTTCTTAGACCCATTGCAAGTTCCTAGACCAAAACTGCCCAATGGTTATTGCTAGCCTATGAAGATAATGTTGGTGTCCAAAGGCCAACTCATCTTCATGCACCCTTTTGCCATATGAAACAAAACCATCTGTAAAGGCAGCTAATTACACTGTAGTTTATTAATGGCTCCCTCTTGGGCCTGGTATTCACTATCTTGTTATGTGGAAAATTCTTTAAGCTGATGACTATTTTATATCAGTATCATACCATATATGTGTTTGGGTTTATGTTCAATCCAACTGTGACAACTCTTAAACACAGCATAATTTGTAGTATAACTTTAAAAATTCTCACAGGTTCTAACCTAACCCAGGATGTTTCCCTTTCTTTTTTTGATCCGTGTGTGTGTGTGTGTGTGTATGTGTATTTGTTGAAACAGCTCTACGAATTTGAAGGGTGCTAAACTTGATCATTAAGAATAATATGAGATTTTTTTGTGTGTACAGGGCTAGCAATATGTTATAGCATAAGCAGCTTTAAGTGAATGGACATAATCTGATAGGATCATTCACAGACTTTTTTCTTTTTCTTTTTTTTTTTTTAGAGAGAGAGAGAGAAAGTGAGTGGGGTGGCGGGGAGGGCCAGAGGGCAGTGGAGAGAGAGAATCGTAAAGCAGGCTCCACAGATGGGGGAGCTTGATCTCACAGCCCTGAGATCATGACCTGAGCTGAAATTAGAAGTTGAACACTTTGCCGACTGAGCTGCTCAGGGGTGCTCCCCCTTTATTTTTTTCATTCACAGACATTCTCAAACTTAGGGAACTTGTTCTAAATCATGATTTCCCACCTTTAGCATTATTAACATTTTGGGTGGAACAATTCTTCTTTGTGAGGAATCTGTTCTGTGCATTATAGGGTGTTTAGTAGAATCTCTAACTTCTACCACTGAGATTCCAGTAGGACCATCCTAGAGCTAACACTCAAAATGTCTCCAAATGTTGGCATAAATCTCTTGGGTGATAAATCACCCTGGTTTTATTAGTCAAGATTTTTTTTTTTTTTAGCTTTTCAACTGAGCCAAAGCAGGGACTTATATTTGTTTGAATTGTGTCTTTCTCACATCTAACGTGCAGTCAGATGTGAGAGATTTAGTAGGAGAAAAATGGCCAAAAATATCCATGGAGATTAGATTTTTCATCTCAGAAGAGGATTGTATACTATTGATTTGAAAACATTTATATTATTTTAACTTTCAATTACTCATTATATGTTACCTACTGTCTATTTATCTGTGGAGATTTGTTGACTACCATTTAACCTTGAAAAATAATCTTATAATATTTCATTAAAAAATGACAAAAACTGTGTGTTAGATCAGTCTTCTGAGTAGCATTTGCCAAGATGGTGATTAGATGTGCAAGAGACTTACACAGAGAAATGCCTCTGAAGAACATAGGAGAGAGACCTGGACGAGTAGACAGAATAGTCAGATTAAGATACAGGTCTGACTCCTGTGAAGGACAGAAATAAAGGAGCATTGATAGGTAGATTCTTAACAGTAACAGAGGTCTAAGAAGATTTATTTATTGCCTCAAGTCAAGTCACCATTCAGAGGCATCTTGTATCTTACAGGAATGTGACTGGTTCAGGATCCCTGCTGTGTTCAACCATTGCTGAGAGTAGCATTTGGCCTCAGCACAACCTGGTGTCAGAGAACCTGGTGTCCTTGTCTGCCTACATAGCAGGATCTGGGGCTGTTGATCAGTTTTTCCCTTAAGTTCTTCAGAGCAGATCGGAATGTTAAATTTTTTTCTGCCAACATCTGTGTCTTTGGTTTGAGAGTGAAGAGGAACAGAAGAGTTGAGAGCTAGATATATCTATCTATCTATCTCTCCCTATATATATAGTTTATATATAATTATTTATATATAAATATATACAAATATATATTTGTAATATATTATATTTAATATTTATATATAATATATTATATATGTAATATATATTACATATATATATAATATTATTATTCAGGTAAATATCTAGAGTTGCATTGTCCAAAGCAATAGGCTCTGGTGACATGTAAGATTCAACTATATATTATTTAGAATTGAATATGATTAAACATGCAGTTCTCTAGTTCCAATAGTCATGTATTAAGTGCTGAATAACCACATGCAGCTAGTGAACACTGCATTAGAAAGTGGTGATATGTAATATTTCCTTGATAATAGAATGCTCTTTTGGATAGCAGTGGTTTAAAGAAATAGAAAGAAGAATAGATGATCTCTTTGTATAGTCTATTGAGATTCACATTCATAAAAATTTGCTATGACTTGTTATCATAAATTCATATATATTTGGAATAATCAATAGAAGTTTAAATATGGATTGTTCATTATGATTTTGGGGAGAAACATCCTAAAAACCATGGTGTAAGACTCTCATATCTACCTATTAACAGTTTAAACATACATTTAAACCTTGCTAAATTTTATATAAAAAGAATGCTCAAAAACAGGATTTTAAATATATGGTAATTTACCATAAAAAATTAGGTGGAAAATGAGGTAGTTATTTCTATTTAGAAAAGTTGTCATTATTTTAAAAAATTTATCATACAAAAGTTATCATACAGCTTCAAAGAAACTATTAATTGCACATAATAATTTTTAAATACCCTGTTTTCTAATTTATTTGTCTTCAGTGAAAGTGTATTTCTTGAAAAAATTTTATGTATTATTATGGGTAAATATAGAGGTTTTTTCTATTCACTATGCCTTTAGAAATGACATTTGCTCTCTCCTGGAATTATTCATTGTACTATAACTTAATAGATAACTTTTTCCCTCTAGTATTATATTCTACTAAAAATATAATATACATATATGTATAAAATATAAAATAGTTCCAATAAATACTGTGTAAGTATATAGAATATATTTGTATATCAAATCAAATATTTGTGAATTTTTTAATTACTACATTATTTAAATGGTGAGTAATTTCAGTGGAGCAATGATCCTCATTGGGCAGTTGAAACATGCTGTAGACATATACTTATATATAAGTAACTTCATTTTTAAGTGTGTGTGCCTACTGCATTACAATCTACATGATGGAATTATTGTTTTTTTAATAATTTCAAACCAAGTTACAATAATTTATTTTTTCTTACTGACCTTTTAGTGGGATACTAGAGTTTCCTGATTTTTAAACAAATGTAGAGAGACCATAGGTATAGGAAAAGCTCATAATAATAGCAATCTTTGCCTGTATAGTAGACATCCAACATTATGCTTAGTACTTTACATATATTATGTCATAGAAATCTCACAATAGATCTGTAAGGCCAATTGCAGGTTTGTCATCACTTTATAGGTGAAGAAATTGAAGATAAAAAATAGGGAAGACAGTTTGCAACTCAAGGTTAATTCCAAACTCCATCCTTTTATTTATAGATTTAGATTTTATTTATGATTAATTTATGATAGATTTTATTTATGGATTTGAGACATCTTGGTTCAGTACTTATAGACTATATGACATTGATCAACAAGTCTCTGCCCTTACCATAATGAAGCAATTACCTGAATTTATAAAAAGATAGTAGATCTTGAGTGTAATACAGGTTGTTAGAGAAAGGGAGCAGGAGAACAAAATAGTAATGTCAAAGAGTGTGTATTTCCAAAAGCTTCATTTGAACTTAGTATATGCTAAATGTCTATTGCAGGGACTCTGTTGTGTAATTATAGCATTTACCAACCATAATATGGTGTGCTATCTATATTTTTATGTCATCCATACTTTAACTCAGTAACCTGAGAGTAGAGTATAGAAAATCTCTCAGCACAAGGCACATAATAAACAATATACAAATATTATTGACCACAATTGAACTAAGCAAATGAAGTGTTTATGATTTCTGGTTGTAAGTTAGCAGAACCTTTCTCAGTTATACCTTTTCACATTAGAAGTATTTATGCTTATCTTACTCTATTTTGTTGGCTAGTCAAAACCATAAACCTGAATTGATTCTTGAACATGCAAAACATACTGTTAACTATATATGACTTTTGGTGAACTGTATCTATATTAATATCACTCCATCCATTTATTTATATTTGTCTTCAATCTTTTTGGGTCCTTTGAGATTAGATTCTAGAATTGGGGAAATTAGAAATCTGCATTAATTTGTTATTTGCATATTATACATTGGGAAACAAAGAATAAAGTCACCCAAAAGTGCAAATTCTGACACTTAATAAACTAAAATCTGTGTACATGCATTTAAGATGAGTGATCCAGATTTACTTCTATTTTGAATATGGTGACAGAAATTCTGATTCAAGTTACATAGACATTTCACCTAGGCAGAAACATACAAAATAGTTCTTTGCAGATAAAGAAAATGAAGATTCTTTCCTAAATGAATGAACACTGAAAATGCACATATCCTCCTAGTATATTACTTAATTGTATTCACCTCAATCAAAGTATATTCAGTGTAAAATTGAATGTTGTAAGTTTAATTTTTAAAGAAAACATGACACAACAGAATATTCAGATGTAAATTACCAAGGCCTTTAAAGTCAGAATTTTTATCACATAAAAAAAAAGATAGTAACATTTCTCTTTTAACAGTCACTTTGTAAAGTATTGTAAAGTATAATTATGAAAACAACTACTTTTAATTTAATTTCACCAGCTGCCAAAATGGCATGAATCTTTCAACATCATTGTAAAAGAGTACAGGTTCTAGAGGACAACAGAATAGAAATTTGGGACATGAATATTGAGTGTTATATTATAAGGAAAGGTTGTCAAGTTTTAGTGGGACAATGAAATGAGCTAGATGCAACAGAGATAGACACAATGAGAACAGAACATGATATTCTGGCCATTAAAAACAAAAACGTAAAATAAGGAAGAAAGAGAATAGTAAATTAAAGGAGACTTTAATAAGTGAATAAATACTAATGAAGTTAGAAATTTAGAAAAAGAAGAGCACAAGGGAATTAAAATAGAGGGAACCATAGATAATGTGTGAAGCATAAAGATTTTAAAATGCTGCAATAATAAGATGGAGGAATTGTGCACTTTTCTTTTTTTTTCTTTAGTCAACATAATATCACTAGTTAAAAATCACACTAAAATACTCTCTATCCAGGACAGAAATGTTCTTTCCTTAATGAGGAAGAAAAAGCCTTCAGGAACGAGCATTCAGAAATGGCACAAAAACGTGCTGGTTTAAATACTGATGTTGATATCTTTTAAGAAATGGAGGAAAGAAAGTGGATACCTACTGCTTAATTGGAGGGTTTCCTGTGGGAAAGATCCATTTTAATACTTTCTACTAAATGATAATTCATATTCACTTAGAACAAGGGAACATCTATTGAGGAAAAGTACCTTCAGTAAGGAAATTTACATAATTATTTTGGTTTAAGTAAAAAAACATGCAAATAAAAATATTTTGTTTCTCTGATTTCATTTTTATGTGGAATCAAGAAAAAATGTTTACAGATATTAAATCTTTGACTTTAAATAATGTGGAAACTTTATATTGATTGCATTTAAAATGTATGTTTTAAATAAGTGGAGTAATGTTTTTAAATTACAAATGATTAAACTACTAGTAATACAAAACCTTGGATTAGGAATTGATAGTACATATTAAAATAATTAAGCCTTGCATTCTGTCCTCAGGTAACGTGAAAATTCAAAATTACAAAATAGAGCGAAATAAATGCCATTACACTTCCAGAAGTCTTTCATGGTGAAAGAGAAAAAGGTAAAGATTGGTTGATTTTAATTTTTATTAGTAAACGCCCTACTGCAAGGGTTAATGTTTGGATATTAAATCAACTGTATCATCATAGACCAAGTTATACAATGATAAATGTATATGTAAAAAAATGAAAACAGTAATTATCCACATGAAAGTGGATATTCTTGACTCATATTTGGGCAGAAAACATACTTTTTTTTTTTTTTTTTTCTCAACATGATGTTATCAAAAGTTTTTGAATTAGTTGACTGTAGTAAGTAGGAGCACTTAACATAAATCTGGAAATGGGAACTGATTTTTTAAATAACAAAAATACTGGAAAGAGTGTCTAGATTTTAACATGACAGAAATTAGCAAAAGCCTAGTCATCACTAGTTCAGTTCAATGAGGCACAAACTTGCCAGTTTGCCATGCTTCCTCTACCAGCTGTTGTCTCATAACACCAACAAACGATATGCTTTACACAGCAACGCTAACAGCCTGGCTCTTTGTGCACCAGAGAGACAGATTTTAATGGCTTAATTGAAATTTTCTATTCAGGTTTTTAACATCATAAATAATAATAATCAAATAGTTTTCATAAAAATTGTTTCTCATAACAGAAAAATTTAAAAAAATATATTAACAAAATTGAATAATATAAAAATGAATCCATAATATTGCAACCTAGAAATAGACATCAGAGAGGATCCTGGATCTACCAATTGTTAGTTTTGTAACCTCAGGTAATTTACTTTACTTTTCTAAGTCTTTATGCTCTCAAACACAAAAGGAGCCAAGTATTATGTCAACTCCGTCCATTTGTTTCCCATATTAGATGAAATAAGTGCTTAGCTTTTTGCCTGGGAAACATTAAATGTTTGTATTAGAGTACCATTAAATAATTCTTTCTAAAAAATGTTTCTATTAATTTTGTATATCATATCTCCAGGAACATTAGGAGTGAATTGAAAACAGTTACAGCAACCTTGACCCTTAATGGCGTCCTGGCTCTAGGGATGTTTTTCTCATCCTCTACAAAGAACTAAAGCTCCTGTTACTCAGCTTGAGGCCATTGACATCTGACATCTTTGTCAAATGGAAACAGAAGGGCATTCCAATGAGCAGATGTTTCACTCTTTAAGGAGAAACAAAGGCTATTCTTTTTGCTCTGAAAGTGTTTTGTCCAGAATTTTTAGAGGGCATTTCAGGAGGGAATAAATAGATTTTTCAATGGAAGGAAAGTATAAAACTTGGAGATCAGGAAGAGACTATCTAGAATCCTTCCCGTATGCAGTACAGGAGAATTCTCAAAAGTGTGAAGACTAAGTGGTAGGGTCTCATATACTATGCAGAAGGTACTAGGAAGCTTCTGTGATATCTTTGTTTACTAGAATTGCACAGTAAATTTACTGCAATCCAAAGTACACTATCTTTTTCAATGTAACATGGCAAATTTTAGATTAATAATATAGGGGAGGAAATTTGAATGCTCTGGTTATCTTGTAACACAGGTTCTTGTCAGCGTTGGATTACCCAATAAAAAAGTCAAACCCAGGCAGGGCCCAACACACAGGAACACACACACACACACACACACCTTATTTTTAAGAGAAAGAAATTTTTACTTAAGCATGAAATATTTACTGTAGAAAATAATTTGTTGGATTTGTTTGTACCAGTTTTTGAGTTGATTATTTTTTTTAATTACATGGAAACAACAGGGATTATAATGCTATCAGTTTTGTTTCCAGCCATCTTATTTCTAGAGATAACAGATTTTTGACTTTCTGAATCTTAGCCTTTTCTTCAGTCTAGGACTCTAAGTTCTCTGCAAGATCTTATGCAAGCAGCCTCAATTTCAGAGTATTTTCCAGGAATATATTGCATTAATTAAAGCTTCTTTCTGCCAATGAGGTCTCTGTTTACCTAACTAGAGCAGAATAAACTAATCCTATGTGGTGTTTTCTGCCAACTAGCTCCATAATGAGTCATTGGTAAATCATTCCACTGTTTTACTGGAGAGCTGCTCTGAATAGTGGAATATATGGTGAAATCATGAAAACCTGTAGATACAAAGACAGTTTTTGCATTCTTTTATAGAGGAACAAGCTCCTTGGTGAGAAGCAATCATGTGTATGGTATCAAACACAATGGTGAATAAAAACCTAAGAACCGTAGGTGATAGGAGCTCTAAAAGCAAGGAAAATGAATTCATATACAGAAGAGAGATCTGTTCCAATGGATACTCCCAGAATGGGCCATCTTCTCCATTTGATTATTAAGAGAATCTACAGTAAGAGAACTTTTGTGAACATTTATACAGAACAGAAAACTATCACATTTAATACATACACTAAGAGCTTTTCTATATATCTCTCTCTTAAACATTCTTTCATCAGTAGTTAATATTTGCTTTCCAAATTTTTATCTGATTCCATGAGTCAGGTTGTGTCTGTATCACATGTCATCATCCCAACCAGGAAAAGTAAACATCAAATAGACAAAAAGAAGTTTTGTCCAGTGTTGAGGATTTCCATGGTATTGCTCCAAAATCCTGGCCCTGGAATTTCCTCATTTTACCAGAGGCTCCAATAAGCTCCATCTTTATACGCCACAAGCATGTCGATTATCAATTGACATATGAGGCCTAAACCTTATATGTCAGGACTTGCACTTCAGCAAGACTGCAGTATGACTTTTATTTATGAGTCCCAATGAAAACTAGCAGCTTTAAATTGTCTCTGTTAATGGATTATAGGGGCAACTTTTATCACCAAGCACAAGTGGATGCATCAAGACTTTGACTTTATTCTTATTGATATGCGTGTGACCTCAGGTTCCTTTGGAAAGAGCTTAGAGAGTGACTTATTGTGCTATTGTTGAAGGATATTTATTCAAGGGAATCCAACCTTTTCCTTAGTCAAGACTCTCTGACTCCGTAAACTGTGTTTTGGAATTAAGTGACAGTCTACTTTACCACTGTCTGACTTAAACCAAGTTTCTTCTCAATAGGTATAGAGGTTTTTTTTTCAGTTATATAGATCAAATAATATTTTACTAGTTTGAAATTCTTTTATATTTAGGAATTTAGTAATAGATACAATTCAGAGATGTCGTAATATCATAGCATTCTATTTGTCAATACACCCCAAAAGCCCATTTGATGGGCATTTTTATTCTGATGATTAAATTTTACTACCTGGGTTTTGTCACTCTGGGATCCCATTAGTGCCTTGAAAATCAAGGCTCTTATTTCAGTGGAGGCATCTTCCAACATTAACCTTGGTCTTCAGAGGAAAACCACCCCAGAGATTTCACAGATGATGGTGTTTCCCTCTTTAAGGCAGTTAACAGTGCTTTGGCAAAGGAATTGTAATTTGGGTCTTTCTGGTGTAGCTAGTGTTACTCATCATAAATCTGTTCTAACATTTGCATCTCCCTAGTCTTTAGATTTCTTTTTCCTCCTCCTACCAGGGACTTCCTGCCTTCTCAGTCTCTTGAATGTGGTTCACTTTTGTGTACAGTTTTTAGTGAATTAATCAAACAAAGTGTTAGAGTGACTTCCAGCTTCTGGAAACTAGCACACTGAAGTAAAAAATCTTAAGAAAATACACACATATGTATAAATTTGATTCAGTCCTTATTACAGAGTGCTCCACACACTTAGAATCTGTTTTTCCTCATGTCCCTCAGTTCCTGCCAAAATAAACGATCCAGTCTTCCAAATTTTTTAAAAAATATGATATCTCTTCTTGGATGAGATGTTGCCTTTTTTTCCTAGAAACATGCTGGTATCCATCCTGTTAAGAGTCTAGGGGCAAAGAGGAGTGATAAGGGTGGGTTTTGGGGAGAATAAAGTATCTTATCTCCAAGTGAGATTATTACAGGGTCTATAAGCATGGAGAGATGTCTCCTCAAAAAGGAAGGGAGGAAAAAAGAAAAAAAAGAAAAAGAAAAAGGAAGGGAGAGACTTCTTCCAATGCCAGCAGAAGAAGGCTTAGGGTAACATTATGGTTCAGTTTCACAGATTCTTCTGACTCCAATTAAAGATTTCCATTCTAAATCTTAGGAACTCATTTTTTAGTGTTCTAACCTTTATTTTAAAAAACTCAGTAAAACTTTTCATTCAATTTGCATTATTATTTCCCAACTGGCATGATTAAATTTAGAATTTGATACTTAGCCATGTCGACCCTGTGGCTGTAAGAAACAAGATATGATTTCTGAGTCACAATAGAAGCTCTCTGGTACTCTGTCTTGAGTACCTGATTTAATGCAAGATTTTATCATTTTCTTTTGTAGTATAGCCAGAAGAAACTATCTCATATGAACTCTGTAGTCATCATTGCTACTGTAATGATCAAGGGCAACAGCAATTTCATCTCCAGACTTGATTTCAAATAACAACCACAGGTGATATTTTAAGTAGTAATGATTTAACTTTATGCCATGAATATTTGGTATCCCTTTTCCCACTGTCAATGAAATCACCAGGATATTTTAGCTCAAATATGTGTATAATCCAATTTCAGAAGCCCTAAAGGTCTGTTTCTTGACACAGCTTCTAGTAACAAGAACTATATTACTTAGGTTCATGTCAGGAAAAGAGAATCTATAATAGATAATTCAGTATAGTGAGAGTAGGACAGAAAAGTTGTGGAGGCACTTGAAGAGCTGAAAAAAAGAGGAATATGAGGTAATCAGAAACCAATTTTAGAAAGGCCATTAGGGCAAGAGGGACTGGGAAGAGTGATGATGTTACCAAGTTATAGGGGCCATGGACACTGGGGATCCTTAGGCCTGCCTATAGGAGCTGGTACATGGAGGGAGGAGGAGCTCCAAGGCAAAGCTGAAATCTGAGCCTGTGTTGAAACTATTATGGAGGTGAGTGTTAACATAGTATTTTCTCACTTACTGCTTGCTGTTCTCCCACCAGAGCACACTATTGACTGAACCTGACTGAAACAGTGGATAAAAGAGCAGGAGGAATATAATTTGTTAAATTGCCAACCCCCTGAAAACTAGAGGTAAATCTGAGAACAGGGAAATGGCTACATAACATATGACCAGAATAGGTTACATGTTCTAAGCTGAAGGTAAATGTTAATTTGTAACAGTTATAGTTATTTACCTAATATTTAGGAAAATGTAAGAAAGAGCCATTCTCTTTTTTTTGGATTACTATCAGGGCTTAGATAGAGAGACTCTCCAGCATAACAAAGAACACACATTCTACTTTTAGTTTTCTATTGCTGCTGTGACAAAGAAGCACAAACAGCATTTACAATATGCATTTAACAAACAGCATTTACAATGTGCATTTAACCCTGGGTGAAGCTTTTTTTTTGTTTTTGTTTTTGTTTTGTTTTGTTTTGTTCCGCCTCTGTATTAGTTTGCTATTGCTACATGGTATGTATTACATTGCTACATAAAATGTGATTATTATCACAAATTTACCAGCTTGAAACCAAATACATTTATATCCCACAAATCCATTTTTGTGAGAAGTCTCAGCCAACTCAACTGGCCTCACCAACCTGGGTGTCTCCTACAGACTCTTATTTGAAGATTCTGGGGAATCCACTGCCAAGCTCATTCATTTCTGGTTTACTTCATTTCCTTGTGGTTGTAAGAGGTGCCTGTTCTCTTGCTGTCTTTCAGCCAGGGGCTGCCTCCTTTCCAAGGCACATGGTCTTACCATATTCAAGCTATCAGCATGGCATATGAAGCCCTTCTTTTACTTCATATCTTTTCCCCTTCTGCTATCAGAGAAAATTCTGTTTCTAAGAGCTTGTATGATTAGATCAGACCCACCCGATTAATCTATTTTAGTGCCAATTGTATCATATAATGTAACACAACAAAGAAATGATACCATCTTCACAGGATCCGGGAATTAGGATGAGACATTATTGGGTAGGGGAGTTCATTTCAGAAATTCTGCTGCCATAATGGCATACCATAATAAGGAATGCAGTATGCCATTTTTATGTCAACATCTGCTTTGTGCTTGATGAGTAATAGCATTGATTACCTTTGACACTTGATAAAAATATAATAAATATTTTTAAATAATATGATAATTCTTTTTGATGATAGCATTTTAAATAAATTCTTGAAAAATACTGACATTTGTGAAAATATGAGAAAAGTTCTGTCAGTTTAGAGTAAACAAAAATCAGCTTTTTGAATAAAGATGATTTTTTTTATAACAAAATAGTTATAAAAAAGGAAATAGGTTAATAGAAAGAAATCCCTAAGTCCCAAGGTTCCAATGTATTTTCTTAGATGTGTGACTTTCCGGATAGTTTCCTTTTTCCTAAGGAGGAACTGTTTGAGCATCATATAATTTTCCATCATTAATTCTTTTGGAGCATGGATTGTTGTCTCTGTGTATCCACTGTGCTGTATCCAGAGCTCCTGCACTCAAGATACTAAGATAGGAAGCCAAGATTTTATCTGTAAAATTACATTTCTTACTGTGAAAACATCATAGGCTATTAAAACACATCTAAGAATTATGAGTTGACTGAGCTATTTTCCCCAATAATTTTTAAATTATTACTTGATTATGATATTCCTTTCATTGGAAATAGATTCTTTGTGTTGACATTTTAAGAAACTATAAATGCTTCAGGAATGATCAGTTAACTATTAGCTTTGAATTATTCCAAGCAAATGACAATATTATGTGATAATAAAACTCTGTACTTCTTAAATTAGACATGTGCATTAAAACAAACCTTTCCTTGTTGGAAACCCAAGTGATTGCCATTAGCCACTTTAGTATCACAGCAGGTTACACAAGTTATTATTACATTTAATTAGCATTCTGACAAGTTGTAGAATTCTTTACCTGCATTCAGATTACAAACAGAAAATGATTTGAAAGTATTTCCTGCCTTGAAAACATCAAAGCAAATGAAAAAATCAGCTCCAATCTTATTATCAAATACCTGGGTAGCATTAAACCAAATGACAGAGGAAGAAAAGCCAATTATAAATGTTGTTTTAAGGTGACATTTGATTTTCCATACAAGGAGATTATTACATATAATTCAACAAAACTAATTGTGATATAATACTAATGCTACCATTGTTCATTTCCCTTTCTTAATAAAAGAAATGATATAAAATATATCATCACTTAATATTGGGGTCATCATTCAATTGCTATTTAATTCTATTCCTGATGTAATACAAGTTAAGGAATTAGTTATTTTGAATTATTGAATATCATATTAAAGTTTTCAGCAAAAATGAGTTTCAGTGTCAGAATATATATATAGTTTTATATCTATGAAAAAGTTTCTGTGCTGAAATACAATACTGTAGAATAAGATAGACTAAAAAAATAGTAAAGGTGTTAAAATATCTTTAATGTAAGACTACTTTCATCCTTTGAAATATCTATTAATGACATAATTATTTATTAATGATGATTTACTAATAATGTTTAGTAGAACTTTATCATATTCAGTTTCTTGATGCTAAATTTCTAATGTAGTGAAGAATAAAACTTGTATAATATATTCACTTCAAAAAATAAATGTCTCATTTTTGTTGTATTGGAAGTAAAATCAAGTATGTCTATAATGTTTTATTTCCCATAAAAATATTTATTCTGTATGTGAAACTTTCCCAGAACTACAGGAACTATAATTAGTTGAGCTAATGAAGATGGTAACTGTTATCCAGACTTCGATAGTTCAAAGACTTAATATAGTTTATGAGACATTGAAATTCACAGTGGACACATTCTTTTGTATTAGAATGATGTAAGACAACATTTTTCTATGCCTCACTTTAACTTACATGTATAAATACCACTGGTGATTTCCCTTACTATGGAGAGAAAAATGAATTGTTACTAAGAAATCCAGTGCATTGAATTCAATATTAGAAAATCTTTGCCTTTAATTCATCACAAGTGGTTTTATTTCTCGGTATGATTACAGAATGCTATAAAAGGGAATATTTTTGGAATAATGCATTAACTAAAGAGTTATATTATATAAGGCCCTTAAGGATCACTCCAAATCTATTGAACATTAAACTCTAAAATTTCCTACTAATAACTATAAAGATATTTTAAAATTTATTAGCTAGCTTATAAAGATAAATGCTATTTAACAGAAAGCCCATATTTTTTCTTCTTCTTACATTATCTTTGCTCTCCACATACTAATTAGTATGCCTTTTCTATAGTCAGATCACTTGGGTACAGACACAGCTATCTGGAAGTTCAGTGATATTGTGTGAATTAATTGAGTTTGTTGTGACAAAGTTTTTCCATTTCTGAAGTAAGAATAAATAGTGGTATCTGCATCACAAGTTATTTTGAGAATCAGATGAGTTAGTACAAGTACAGATAATAGTGAAAAAGAGATATTTCAAATAATAAGCTCTCAATAAAATTTATTAATAAAGTTATGATTAAACAATGCATGGATTAAACAACATAGAATTCTAAAAGAACTTTTCTGCATTTTTTAAAGATTTTATTTATTTATTTGACAGAGAGGGAAAGAGAGAGAGAGTAAGCCCACAAGCAGGGAGGCAGAAGGAGTGGGAGAAGCAGACTCCCTGCTGAATAGGGAACCCGATAAGTGACTTCTTCCCAAGACCCTGGAACCATAACCTGAGCTGAAGGCTGATGCTTAACCACTGAGCCACACAGTCACTCCTCCTCCCCCCCCCCAACCCAATATTTTACTTATTTATTTATTAGAGAGAGAGAGAGCACAAGTGAGTGGAGAGGCAGAGGAGAAGCAGACTCCCCATGGACTGGGGAAGACCAAGAGTAAGGAAACTTGACTGGGGGTTTGATCCCAGGACCCCAGGATCATGACCTGAGTCAAAGGCAGCTGCTTAACTGACAGAGCCACACAGCTGCCCCCCAAAACCTTTTCTGTATTTTCAATTTATAGATTATGGGCATCTTTTCACAATTCATCCATTCTGTCCACAAAAATAAATCACTAACAATAGAAGCATAGTAGCAACTTAGAACAAAAAATTCCCAGTTATCCTTATGAAAACCTTACAAAGTAATTAGAAGCATGATCAAAGCTTGCCATATCTTACCTTCAGAAAATTCTGAAGATAGAAGAAAACTATCAGGGGCACCTGAGTGGCTCAGTGGGTTAAAGCCTCTGCCTTTGGCTCAGGTCATGATCCCTGGGTCCTGGGATAGACCTCAGATCTGGCTCTCTGCTCAGCAGGGAGCCTGTTTCCTCCTCTCTCTCTCTCTCTCTGCCTCTCTGCCTACTTGTGATCTCTGTCTGTCAAATAAATAAATAAAATCTTAAAAAAAAAAAAAAAAGAATTCCTGTTCTTAAAAAAAAAGAAAAAAGAAAACTATCAAGCTTAACATGATTTATACATAAAAGTGGAAAAATACACATAAGAAGTACAAAATTTCTACAGGAATATACAAGGTGTTGAATAATAAGGAAGGCCAAGGGGTCAGAGATGTGGTTGATCCCAGGGAAAACAACAATAAATATATTCAATGAATTCACTCGAGAAAGTAGGAGGCTCTAATGCATGTGAAAACTGCTATGATTTCTGAAAATACCTAGAGCAGGTCACTGAGAGGAAGATAAAGGAAATAAAGCATAGGCAGTACAAATGGAACTGAAGTGGCATAGCATCATATTCAAAGAAATCACTTAACTTTTATCAAGGGAAGAAAGAGGCTTTGAAGGGAGAAACCAGAAAATCTATCCTTATGCTTTCCCATTTTCTCCATTAGGCAATTCTGTTAATAGCTGGACTGGGAAAATTCCATTCATTCAAATATGAATAGTGAGGAATAAAAATGGCTATGTCAATGAAATGAGATTATAATTGAAGTACACACTGTCACACACACAGGAAACCAAAGGAAAGAAAAGAATATGAACTACAAACTGAAAGAAATTGGGAAATCAAAGAAAAAAAAGGGTTTCAGAAAATAGGAGCAAAAGGGAGAAAAAATACTGGAGAAAGTAAAGAAAGTGAGGATATAAAGTATAAAAGTAAAAATAAATAATAACAGAAAAAGAGGGGGTTCTGGGTGACTCAGTTAGTTGGTGTAGGACTCTTGATTTTGGCTCAGATCATGATCTCAGGGTCATGAGGTTAATACCCATGTCCAACTCAGTGACCTGCACTCAGCAGGGAGTCTGCTTGAAATTCTCTCCCTCCTCTCCCTCTGACCCTCCCTTACTGTATGCACACACTCTCTCTCTCAAATAGGAAAATCTTAAAAAGAAAATAACTGAAAAAGAGAAAAGAAAGAGAAGTATCAGAAAGGAATATAGAGAACAGGAACATACTAACATACCTATAATTGGAGGCCCAAAAGTAGAAACATTAACTAGTAAAAGAAAAGAAAAAAATATATCATAAGCTCAGACAATATTATATGATATATTAAATTCTCATTATTTTAGATGTATTCATGATATTTTGGCTATCTTGAAAGTGCTCTGTTTTTTAAAGCACTGTTCTAATGTTTTAAGAATAAAATGTCCCAAAGCCTGTAAATTTATTTATAAATACTTGACAGATGTTAAACATTGGTATTCTCCTACTGATTCATCCAAAAATCTCAGAGGAAAGTTTTCATGTACAGTGATTAAAAACACCAGCTTCGGATTCAGATAGACCTGAATTCAACTCCTAACTAGGCCACTTCATAGCTATAAAAGGATGACAACATTACTGATCCTTGGTTTCTATGTCTAAATCAGAAATTTAATGTGAACACACACATACACATTTAAAATCTAATAACTGAATATGACAGCCATTATTCTTCATTTCTTGGATTGTCCACAAGCTATTTTACAATATGCCCATACCATATTGGGCATTATTTTTATTCTATTATTTTTATTTCATTAAGCAGATTTTCTACCTATAAAGCCTGCTCCTCTGAGATCCACTGGCAAATGTGATCATGTCATTAAATTCATAACGATGGCTATTAGATGTACCTGAGCATTGACTGGATAATCAGTGATGAACCAAGTATGAGAGTTTTTGTGTTTTTATTCCACTTGGTCAACATTAATAAGACTCATCCTGAAAGGGGTAAAATTAGGTATGAATTTAAAGAGGAACTCAGGTAATAGGCATTGAGGAGCTGTATACAGAACAAAAAATAAGCCACTCTCATCTTCTCAGCTGATATGAACCTGGAGAAGATAATAGAAATATTTGATAATTAATAAACAGTGATGGAAAACTGTAATCCCTTTCCCCACTACCACCTTCTCCTCATAAAATTATTAGCTGCTACAAATTTCTATTTTTAATATTAAGACTTTTCTGATTCAGAATACTTCCTGTTTGACCACATTAGATTAATAGGTAGGGAAAATCTGTTCACAAATAATAGCTATTCTTTACTGATTTGAGAAACAGCAGCAGGTTTAAGAAGGAAACTTGACCCTCCTCTATGTTGCCCTTAAAGTGGGAAATAAATCTCCCATGTCAAAGATATCTTCCCTGCATGAGGAGGTAGATAGATAGTTGACCTATCTAAAAAGAAAACATTTTTTTTGAACTTTTTTATTTGTATTTTTTTAATTTAAATTCAATTAATTCACATATGATATATTATTTGTTTCAGAGATACAGGTCTCTGATTCACCAGTCTTATATAATACCCAGTGCTCATTATAACACCTACATCCCCAATGTCCATCACCCAGTTACCCCCTATCCCTCCACCCCCCTCTGGTAATAGATATATTTATGGCCAGAAATAGGGATTGCAGGTCCAAGAATGCTAAAAAAGCTCTACTTAGTTTCTTCACTAATTAGTACCTAAGCTTAAGTTTCTTTCTTTTAGCAGTTTTTTTTTAAAAACTGTCTTCTCCATTCTTCACAAATTTATTGGTCCTTTGTCTAAAAAGTATGAAAACTTTCTGCTTTTAGTCAATTCTTTAGGTTTCATATTCTCATTGGACCCCCATATGTTTGCAATTATATTTGTTTTTATCCTCTTGATCAGTGCAATGTTAATTTAATTATTAGAGTATCCCAAAGAGCTCAGAGGGACAGGGAGACATTTTTCCCTTCCCAACAGATTTTACTTTGATTGAGATGGGAAGTCTCTACAATTTTGTAAGCAAAGGAATGTCACAATCTAACATATTTTAAGATGGCACTTTCTTTCTGGAGATCAAATTGAACAAAGAAGCAGAAGAACAAAAGAAGACTGACCATTAAATTAGGACGCTTTTTCAAAAATTTTTGCAAATGAAGACTATGGTTTGGATCAGGGTCTTTCAGTGAAATACATTCATGAATGTATTTCATGAAATACTTCATTCTTTTTTTCTCCACCCACACAACGTTTTCTTCTCTTTTCCATCATGGAATAATAGCGCTCTATACTTTCAAGAGTTTCATCACTCACAAAAATCGGTTCTTTCTTTGTCCTAAATACAAATTATTAGAAATGACAATATCGGGGCGCCTGGGTGGCTCAGTGGGTTAAAGCCTCTGCCTTTGGCTCAGGTCATGATCCCAGAGTCCTGGGATCGAGTCCCACATCGGGCTCTCTGCTCAGCGGGGAGCCTGCTTCTCCTTCTCTCTCTCTCTGCCTGCCTCTCTCCTTACTTGTGATCTCTCTGCCAAATAAATAGACAAAATCTTAAAAAAAAAAAAAGAAAAAGAAATGAGGATATCATCAACCCTACTTTAGTCAAGTATTCATTCAGTTAGATTAAGAAGAATGTAGTACAAACATAACGGCCAGGAACGCTCATCCATGCACTGGGTTTGGGTCATTCATACAGAAAGTCATTCAACAAATTATGAAAAGAATGTGTCTGTTGTGTCTGTTGAATGTTGGCCAGGAACGCTCATCCATGCACTGGGTTTGGGTCATTCATACAGAAAGTCATTCAACAAATTATGAAAAGAATGTGTCTGTTGTGTCTGTTGAAGTCTAAATAGGAAATGAATCGCAGTGAAACAAGTCAACCAGTTGATAATAGAGAAGGAAGATTTAGATAGTAGAAAAACTCAGAACATAAAAACAAAAAAGAGTATATGATCCTGGATATTCTTGGCTAAGGGAATTACCAATAATGAAGTAGGAAGGATTTGGCACTAATACTTGAAATTACACTGTAAATTTCTTCATATTTTATTTTCAGATCTCTCTCTCTCTCTCTCTCTCTCTGTGTGTGTGTGTGTGTGTAATACATATGCATATATAAATTTATACATCATTATACATAACATGTTTATTTACATATCTATCATTTCTCTATTAATGCATATGAAAATATGGACATATTTAAATCATGTTATCTCCTAAAGGACTAACTCCATTGTCATGTTAAAAAAAATCTAAGTTAATTCGTAGCTATTTAGATGAATATCAAAACCCAGGAGCCCCTGGGTGGCTCAGTGGGTTAAAGCCTCTGCCTTAGGCTCAGGTCATGATCCCAGGGTTCTGAGATCAAGCCCCACATTGGGCTCTCTGCTCAGCAGGAGTCAGGGAGTCTGCTTCCCTTTCTCTCTCTCTGCCTGCCTCTCTGCCTACTTGTGATCTCTGTCTGTCAAATAACTAAATAAAATCTTAAAAAAAAAAAAACAAAAAAAAAAACCAAAAAAAACAGCAGAATTAACCCATTTGGGAAGTCCATATCTTGATGGCCAGAGTTTTGGCCAGAAAAGTAAGCATCACTATTTACATAATAAGGATAAATCAGGTCCTATTTTACTTGATAATTATTATCCAAAAGATATGTATTTATTTTTATTAAGTAGTTTTCTGTTCTTATGCTTAGTAGCATTTCCATAAACATGAGGATTTTTGGAGGAATGAAAATTTTCTGAGTTTTTATTCCTGAGACCCAGGAAATCATATCTGATTTGTCATTCATTGACACCATCACATAACCATTTCCACCACTTTTCCTCATTTTATTATTTTAAAATCTATTTTCTGTCTACCAAGGATAGGAAATAGTTAAAAAGAGAGGGGGAGGAGAGAGAGGAAAAACAAACAAACTACAGTTATTATCTGATTAGACTAGATAGGTAATAGTCTAGTAAAGTACTTAATACTAAGGGGAAATATTAAGGGATGAAGGGGAGCAGAATTTGCAATCCTCAAATGTGTCTCTTTGGCATGGGGATTATTCTAAGCTTGTTATTTTAAAGAAATAACATACACAGCTGAAGCTCAGAAAAGAGATTAGAATTGCTATTTTGTAAAAGACATTTACATTTATAAGGGAAATCTTCACTCATAATGCTTCTACCTTGATGTACAAGGAAGAGCACTATGGCTCAATGTCTAGAAACTCTTATTAGTGGAGAAGACAATGACTTAAATCTTCAAAAGATTTACCCTTGTTTTGTGTGCTTTTCCTCTTTTCCTGGTAACCTCCTGTAACTGACTCTTCATTTCCAACATCTTGTTTTGTTGTTAGCTGAAGATGGTGTTTAAGGTTATGGCTTTAGCCATTTCAGGGAGTTACTCAGTCTCCCGGTGTCCCTCCTATATTCAGGAGGCATACATTTTATTAAACCTTTTTTTAGGTATAATTAATATAAAACATTATATAAGTTTCAGGAATCTAGCATTATAATTAGAAAACACCATGAAAAGTCTAGTTACCATTCACCACCATACAATTGACCCCCTTTACTCATTTCACTCACTCCCCTCATGACCTTTCCTTTCTTTTTATATTACTTTGCTCATTTGTTTATTTTAGTTTTGTTAGATTCTACAGGTGAGTGAAATCATATGGCATTTGTGGTATTCGTCTTTTCCATCTGACTTATTTCAATTTGCAGAATACCCTCAAGATCTATCCATGTTGTTACAGGTAGCAAGATTTCATTTCTTTATGGTTGAGTAGTAAATATCTATAGCTATAGCTATATCTGTATCTATATATTTATGTCTACGTATCTATCATAACCTATTTATCTAATTGTCTATCACTGGAAAGAGATTGTTTCAGTATCTTGACTATTATAAATAATGCTGCAATGAACATAGGGGGTGCATATATCTTTTCAAATTAATGTTTTTTGTATTCTTCAGATAAACACCAAAAAATGAAATACTTGAGTCATGTGACAAATCTATTCCTAATTTTTTGAGAAACCTCTGTACCATTTTCCATATTGGCTATACCAATTTACATTTTTATCATGTGCAAGGGCCTTTTCTCTACATCCTCTCTAACACTTGTTATTTCTTATTTTTTGGTAGTAGCCATTCATACAGGTGTGTGGTTCTATCTCATTGTAGTTTCAGTTTGCATTTCCCTAGTAAGTAGTGAGGTTGAACTTCTTTTCATGTGCCTGTAGCTATCTGTATGTCTTCTTTAAGGGAAAAAACAAACAAACAACACAAAACAAAACAAACAAACAAACAAACAAACAAAAAGTCTGTTCAGATTCCTTGCCCATTTTTTAATCCACTGCTTTTTTTTACTATTTGAATTGTGTGAGTTCTTTATATATTTTGATTATTAACTGCTTAGTAGATATATAACTTGTAAATATCTTCTCCCATTTAGTCAATTCCCTTTTCATTTTTTTTTAATTTTTATTTTTTTCCCTGCATTTTTTATCATTTTTTAAATATTTACTTATTTATTTATTTTATTTAAACATATAATGTATCCCTTTTCATTTTAATGATAATATCCTTTGTTTGAAGGCAAAGGATATTATCATTTTAATTAAGTATATTCTATTTGTTTTTTTTTTTCCACTTGCTTTTGGCATCAGATCCACAGATTGATAAGACCAATGCCAAGGAGCTTGTCATCTTTATTTTATGAATTTTATGGTTCCAGGACTTACATTTAAGACTTTAATTTGTTTTGAGTTAGTTTTTGTGTATGGTGTTTAGATAGTGGTTTAGTTTAATTTTTCTACATGTACCTGTCCAGTTTTCCCAGCAGCATTTATTGAAGAAACTGTTCTTTCTCTATTACATGTTCTTGACTCCTTTGTTTTGTCATGTATGTGTGGGTTTATGTCTGGGCTTAGTTCTGTTTTATTGATTAATGTGTCTGGTTTTATGCCAATACCATACTGTTTTGATTACTTTAGCTCTGCCATATAGTTTGCAATCAGGAAGATTTGTTTTTTCTCAATATAGCTTTGGCTACTTGGGATCTTTTATAGTTTCATACAAACTTTAGGATTATTTGTTGTAGTTCTGTGAAAAATGCTACTGGAATTTTGATAGGTATTACATTGAATCTGTGGACTGCTTTGAGTAATATGGGGTAACTTAACAATATTAATTCTTCAACCCATGAGCACATAATATCTTTCCATTAATATGTGTCTTCAATTTCTTTCATCATTTTCAGTGTCTTATCATTTTCAGCATATGAACTTTCACTTCCTTGTTTAAATATGTTCTATAGTATTTTTTGATGGAATTGTAAATGGAATGTTTTTTTTAAATTTATCTTTCTAATAGTTCATTATTAGTGTACAGAAATGCCAGGGTTATGAACAATAATTTTTTAACCTACAAATTTACTGAATTCATTTATTAGATCTAAAATTTTTTTGGTGAATACTTTAGGATTTCCTATATATTGCATTATGTCATCCACAAATACTTACAATTTTACTCTCCTTTGCTCTTTCTTTTTCTTCCCTTGTTGTTATGGCTAGGACTTTCAATACTAGGTTAAATAAAACTGGTGAGACTTGGCAACCTTCTCTTGTTCCAGAATTTAAAGGAAAAGCTTTAAGGTTTTTATTGTTGTTTATGATGTTAGCTGTGTGTTTTTCTCTGGTCCTGGACATTAGTTTGTTGGAGGTTTTTGATTACTGGTGCAGTCTCCTTGCTAGAAATCAGTGTATTCATATTTTTTATTTCTTCATGATTCAGCCTTTGAAGACTATTTCTAGGAATTTTCCATTTTTTTCTAAGGGGTCAACTTGTTGGTTTATATTTATTCATAGTAGTTTTTATCCTTTCTATTTCTGTGCTATTGGAAAATACTGCTCTTCTTCATTTCAGATTTTATTTGAGCCCTCTCCCCTACCCACTTTGGTTAGTCTTGTTGATGGTGTATCAACCTGTTTTTTTTTTTTTTTTTAATCTTTCTAAAGAACCAGCTCTTAGTTTCATTGTTCTTTTCTATTGTCTTTGTAGTCTCTATTTCATTTATTTCCACTATGATCTTTTTAAAAAATTGTATTTTATTTATTTGATAGAGAGAGAGGTCACAAGTAGGCAGAGAGGCAGGCAGAGAGAGAGAAGGGGAAGCAGGCAGAGAGCCCGATGTGGGCTTCATTCCCAGGACTCTGAGATCATGACCCAAGCCGAAAGCAGAGGCTTAACCCACTGAGCCACCCAGGTGCCTGCATTATGATCTTTATTAATACTTACTTCTACTAACTTTGGCTTTTGTTTTTTCTCTTTTCTCATTCCACATGTAAACTTAGATTAATTATGTAAGTTTCTCCTTGTTTCTTGAAGTAGTTCCATAATGCTTTAAACTTCCCTTTTAAACCTTTTTTTAATTTGTTTCTAGGTACTTTCTGAATTGTCTTTTGATTTCTTTAATAACCCTTTGTTTCTTCAGTAGAATGTCATTCAGTCACCACATTTTTGTGTGCTTCTGTTTCCAGTTTTCTTGTAATTGATTTCTAATTTCATAACATTGTGGTTGGCAAAGAGGCTTAACATGATTTCAGTCTTCTTTAATTTATTGAGACTTGTTTTGTGGCCTAGTATGTAATCTATTCTGGAGAATGACACATATGCACTTGAGAAGAATGTATATTCTGCTGTGTTTGGATTTATGTTCTATATATATTTATTAAGTCCATTTGGTCTAATGTGTTGTTTAAAGCTGATGTAACCTTTATTGATTTTCTGTCTTGATGATTTATCCAGTAATATAAATGGGATATTAAAATCCTTCCTATTATTGTATTGCTCTCAATTTCTCCCTTTAGTGCTTTTAATATTTGCTTTATATTGTTGGTGCTTTTGTCTTATGTGCATATATGTTTATAAATGTTATATCTTATACAAATGACCTCTTTGTCATCATATAATGCCCTTCCTTTTCTTTTAGTACAGGCTTTGTTTTAAAGTCTATTTCGTTTGCTATTAGTTCAGTACAACAGTTTTCTTTTCAATTCTATTTGCATGAAATTGCCTTCTCCAGTTCTTCAATTTCATTCTGTGTGTGTTCTTCTGAAATAAATCACTTGTAGGCAGAATGTAGATGTGTCATATTTTAAAAGAAAAATATTTATTTGAGAGAGAGAGAGAGAGAGAGTGCACAAGTGGGAGGAGCAGAGGGAGAGAGAGAAAATCTCAAGCAGACTCCATGCTGAGTGCAGATCCCAACATGGTGTTGAATATTACAAGCATGGTATCATGACGTGAGCAGAAAACCAAATCAGATGCTTTTCTGAATGAGCCATTCAGGCGCCCCATGTATCATGTTTCTTTTCTTTTCTTTTTCTTTTCTTAAACATTAATCCACTCTGTGTTTTTTGAATGGATAATTTAGTCCATTTACATTTAAATTATTTATTACTAAGTATGTATTTTTTACCATTTTGTTGATTTTTTTTTTCTGACTGTTTTTGTTGTTTCTCTCTGTTTTTTTTTTTTTTTTATTTTTTTTTCTTTTTTTTTTTTGACTGTTTTTGTTGTTTCTCTCTGTTTTTTTTTTTTTTAATTTCTCTCCCTCATTATGGTTTGATGGTTCTCTTCAGTGTTATGTTTAAATTCCTTTCTTATTTTCCTTTGTGTATTTATTATAATTTTTGCTTGTGGTTACCTTGGGGTTCATATATAACATCCCGTGTATATAAAGGTTGGTTTTAAGTTAATAAGAACAGGGTCCTGGAATCATGACCTGAGCCAAAGGCAGATGCTTAATGGACTGAACCACACAGGTGTCCCATAATTAATACCATTTCTTTTCAGCTAAAGAAGTCCCATGAATACTTCTTTAAGGCATTCTTAGTGTTGATAAACTTCAAACTTCACTTATCTGGAAAACTCTTAATAGTCCCTTCATTTTTTAATGATATCATTGCCAGGCAGAGAAGTCTTGGTTGGAAGATTTTTTCCTTTCAGCTCTTTGAATACATCATGCCACCTACTTCTGGCCTGCCAAGTTTCTGCTTGAAAATCTATTGATAACGTAATCGGTTTTCCTAGCTTGTAACAATGTTTTTCTTTTGCTGGTGTTAAGATTTCTTTATCTTTTTCTTTTTAACTTTTGCCATTTTAATTATAATGTGTCTGGGAGTGGATCTCTTTGTGTTCCTCTTATTTAGAACTCTGGGCTTCTTATACCTGGAAATGTGTTTCCTTCCCCCAAATAGGGAATTTTTCAGTCCTTATTTTTTCAAATAAGTATTTTGGCCTTTTTCCTTTGTTCTTCTGGGACTCCTGTAATGTCCACATTATTCCATTTGATGTTTCCTCAAATGTCCCTTAAGATACCTTCACTTTTTTTTTTTTTTTTTTTTTTAAGATAGGGTGCGGGGTTGGGGAGAGAGGCAGAGGGAGAAGGAGAGAGAGAATTTTAAGCAGACATCATGTGCACTGCAGACCCTGACTCAGGGTTGGATCTCAACCTTGAAATCCTGACCTGAGACAAAAATCAAGAGTCAGACACTTAACTGAGTCACCACGTAGCTCAAGGTACCTTCACATTTATTTTTTTTTTTCTTTTTGCTGCCTTTGGTGAGCTCCATTGTTTTGTTTTCCAGTCTGATGTTTTTCTGCTTTATTCAGTTTGTTGTTGAACCCCTTTAGTGTATTTTTCAGTGCATTTATTATATTCTTCAGTTTTCTTACTTCTGTTTGGTAATATCTTATATTTTCTCTCTCCATTAAGGTTTTCATTGTGTTCACCCATTTGTCTCCTGAGTTCAGTGAGTAGCTTTATGACCATTATTTTTATCTCTTTACCAAGAGTTAAATCTAAATTGTTTATCAGGATTACAATCTCTGCTTCACTAAGATTTTTTTTTCCCTGAAGTTGTGTCTGTTTTTGTTTGTTTGTTTGTTTTGTTTAGAACATATTTCTTTGTTTCTTCATTTTGCCTCTTTGTGTTTATTTCTTTGTATTAAGCAAACCAGCTACATCTCTCAGTCTTGAAGTAGTGGCTTTGTGTTGGAGAAGTCTTGTGTAGCTTGGAAATACTATTCCCTGCTCCTTGTCACCAGAGCCAGATGCTCAAATGTTAACCCCTGTGTGAGTTCCACCTACCTACTATGATGGGGTCACATCCATGTTGCAAAGGTTGATGGAGCTCTCAACTGGAAAAACATGTGGGTGTGTGAGGTTTTTGTTTGGTCTGGCTGTGGCACACAGCTATGGTGTAGGAATGGGTGACATTCACTCAGTTGAACATATTCTCCATTGCTAACGAGTTAGAGTGGGTGTTCCAAAATGGTGCCAGCTGGATTAGCAAATCTGAGATTAGAGAAAGGTGTATATACTATCCCTTCTAGTGTCTCCATACCTGGAAAGAGCCACAGCAGGTTATTGCCTCCCTGGCCGACCCTTTATTATTAATTAATTAATTTATTTATTTATTAGAAAGCATGAACAAGGGGGAGGGACAGAGGGAGAAGCAGACTCCCCACTGAGCAGGGATCCCAATGTGGGGCTTGATCCCACAGCCCTGACATCATGACCCAAGCTGAAGGCAGACGCTTAACTAACTGAGCCACCCAGGTGCCCCTGGAAGACACTTTATTTATTTATTTAATTATTTTTATTTTTTTTAAAGATTTTATTTATTTATTTGACAAGGAGTGAGCGAGAACACAAGTAGGCAGAGAGGCAGGCAGAGAGAGAGGGAGGGAAACAGGCTCCCTGCTGAGCAGAGAGCCCCATGCAGGGCTCCATCCCAAGATCTTGAGATCATGACCTGAGCTGAAGGCAGAGGCTTAACCCATTAGCTACCCAGGCACCACTGGAAGACACTTTAAGACCGGATCTCCTTCATTTATGGCTTAGGCACTTTTCAAAATGATATTTTTTTCACTGTGTCCCACAAGTGAGTCTTAAAATGTCAGCATTTTAAGAGCAGATTTTTTGTTCTTTACAGTGCAGTGGTTTCTGGATGTAATTCTCACTGGTTTCAAAGCCAGATGTTTTAGAGCTTGTGTTTCCTATACAGGGTCTATGAGTCAGGGTACCTGACATGAAGCAGACGCTTCCCTTCTCAGGGAAAAAGATCTGTATTTTTGAGATTCTCTCCCAGTTGTGCATTGTCCTGTCTCAGGTAGGGTTTTATTTTTGGTGAGAATGTGTCTTTTCCTCTTCTACCCATTTTGATGCTTCTCTTTTATCTTTATAGAGGCTTTGTTCATCCGGTGTTCAGGTCTTTTTTCAAGGAAATTCTTCCATAAGTAGTTGTAAATTTATGTGTTCATGGGAGAAGGTGAGTTCAGAATCTTTCTAATGCCTCCATGTTGAACAAAATTCAAAAAAGCTTTTCTTTTTCTTTTGTTAATCTGTCTCATATCAATTTAATTATTTGAGCATGTAGATGTTTAGGGAAGGGAAAGATAACTTCTCTGATCTTTCAAATGATATTCAGAACTTGAAATTTATTGAAATATAATGTATGCAGAATATACCAATTTGCATAAATGGCAGATGATAAGCCATTTTATTAGTACATATATTATTAGCATATTTTAAAAAGTATTCCATTATACTTAGTAAACAGAAGTATTTCACTAAATTTTATTTTAAAATGGGCAACTGAAATAACAAATGATTTTTTCCTCTGACCTATCAATAATAGTAATATAAAATTTGCACTGATGGCCTTAAAATATGCTTGACAGTTAAGCCTTTGTGTCTACAAGTATTATATGTGTGTATGTTACTGTTTTCTATAGCCTATTTGCTTCCATAGTGAACTGGGTACAAAAATGAGGGAAATAAATTTTCAAAAAGTAAGAATCTTATTTAGTTGAACAATAATTTGTTGTTCTGAATTGAATCTGAATATTAACAGCTTTAATTATTATTGCCATTCAGGCCATATGTGCTATTCATATCCAACTTCCTACAGACTTTTCTTAATCTAAAAAACAAAACAAAACAAAAAACCAAAACCAAAAACCAAAAAAACCCCAAAAAACTGCAAAAGTAGTTTTGAGATTACGTATGCATCTGATTGCCTTGAAAAATATACAGGATTTTTTAGAATGTAAGACATGAATCATTAAAGGGTTTATTTGGCATCTTATGCATTCCAAAGTCTTGAAATTCATTTTCTAATGTTGCAAATACACTAATAGCTTATGAGTTTGTATCCCCAAACTCCCATTCTTAATGAATGATTTTTCACTCACAGCACTTCGCCTGCACATGAATGATAGAATACAGGAGGTGAGGCAAATTCCCCTCAAGTACAACTTTTATCACATTAAGGAAGAAGATAGCATTTATGTTTTAAAAAACTAAATCAGAAGACTATATATGCTTTAATAGAATGTATGTTACCTTAGCACCTTTCCTGATAACAAGTTTTACCTTAATTTTCTCCATATTGCTGTAAATCCGGAAAAAATTTACCGACTTGTACACAATAATTATCTTCTAAAATTCATGCTAGTATATTGAATTATGAACTTCTAGAAATCAGGATCATTTGTTATTATAATCTTGGAAGGGCCAAATAGAATATAAGATACATAATATATACCAAATAATTTTTGTTGTTTAAAGGGTGAATACAAGCCACACACATACACACACACAACCTTTTTATATTAGTCATAGAATTAGTGGTTATTTGGAATATATGTAAAGACTTTGTGACCCTAAATTCAAATTATTCCATTTAAGTTTTACCTTGGAAAATTCCAAACTAAGTAAAAATCAAAAACGATTGTGTCACTGGCTTCTTTATATAAATTCTATTTGGAATTGTTGAATATTTATTTTATATATCCTTCTATGGATTATAATCACAATATCACTATTTTATTTAATATACAAATAGTTTCTATTTTTCATTCATGGTTAAGTAAGAAAATAAACATATATTAAATGATATGTTAATGTACTTAAACTTAATAATAAAAATTTTTCTAATTCAAGCTTAGAAATTTAAGTTTGAAATACTAACACAGGGTATAGGATTATCAGAACAGATGTGGTCTTTCCAGCTCTCCTTTAAAATTACAATGCAAGAATAGGAAAGATAACAATTGGAAATTTGAAAGAAAATTAATATTGATGTCCAGCCCATGTAAGAAGGGTTTTCTATTTTCTGCAAACCCTATAGAGTTGAACTGAATATCTCAGTCAATTTGAAAATGCTAGGCCTAATATCGGGGAAATTCTTCATGCTTTCTTTCTCCCTGTGGTCTAAATGTGAGAAGATAGAGCATTGAACTAAACAGCTATAGAGATACATTGGATTAGGAAAGGATGGGCTTTCAAGAATGACATTTGCAGAATGGAATGTAATTCAATCAAGTTAATAACTTAGTTTTGGGTACAGACAGGAAGACTCATGGGTATGGGGAAAGAATTTGAGGTAAATGCTTTGCACTCTTTTTCCCATTGCTATTTTTCATTAACTTTTAGTCTGTACAAAAAAGAAAGGAATTTGGTAAAGAGAGTATGGAAAAAGAACATTGTACACCTCACACACAGAGAATAGTTGGCAGAGTTTAATTTTAGGTATATATGTGCTCCTTAAAGGAAAAATAATGGGAAATAAAATAAATTTGGACTCATGGAAATATACTGCAGTCTGATAAAGAGGAAACCCTATCTTGAAAGTGAAAGGAAAGGTACACCTTTTTAATATGATTTATTGTAGTAATATTTTAGAAATCTGTTTGGTATTTTAATAATATTCAATAAGGCTCAATGAAATAGTAGCACAGAGACATAAGAAAAGAACATCTTTGCAATAAATAATAATAATAAAAGACTACAGATCTTGTAAATACAGAAACAACTTAAAAGAAAGGGGCTTCATGCTATAGTAAGATGACAAAATCGAAGTGTCAAAGAGAAGCTATAAACAAAGAAACAAACAAAAATATTAGCAAGAAAGAGAACAACATCAGCAGCAGGAGTTTAGGACCTTGACAGTGGGTCTATTCCACAAATATTATTCAGCCACTCAGTGTCTAGTTCCATAGATCAAATTCTGAGTCAGTAATTGGACGGATTCCCTCAAGTCTGTGATTTTATCTCATTTGTGTCACATGGTCTTTCTGGTTCAATCAGTTATGGTTGAGGTGAATATGATCCTATGGATTGCCAAAACCTGTAGGCAGTGACAGTAGTCTTAAAAGAAACTGACTAAAGGAAAAGAGCAGTGTTATAGTACATCCTAATTCCTTAGCCCTTAATCATTGGCAATCAGATATCTTGTAGGTAGCAAAGAATAGAATTAGCCTTGAAGCCAAAAGAGTGTTAAGGTGGAATGAGGATGTACTGTGATGTAAAGACATTTTTTTAAAGGATAAAAGGATAATGACAAAGCCTATCCAAGAAATGTCATGTATTCCTGAGGAAGAAACAAAACAAAAAAAAAAACCAAAAAAACAATTAGAACCATAACAATAATAAAATACATGCATAAAGAGACCTTTATTAAGCTTAAATTAAAAAAAAAATCCAATGACGATGGCATATGATAGGCAACCTTAATGAAATTCGATTTGTATCTAGAAATAACCTGATATTTTTCCTTAAGTTTAAGGTTAAAATATAAAATAATACCTATATAAATCTAGGCAGGAAGAGGAGATAATCTAGGAAGGAATAAAAATCTGCCATCCTCTGTCTTCTCTAGTGCAATCCTAACCACTAGAAATCAAACAGAGAAAAAAAAAAAACCTCGTAATTTTTGAAAGACAACATTTGTAATTCTATACTTATGTCCAACAATTGACTTTTTTGCCAAGTTCACATTGCACTAATATGTAGAAAAGAAGCATACACTGCAAAAATATAAAGACTATAACAGATGTGAAGTCAAAAATATTAGTTATGACAATGAATATAAAGGTTTTAGCTTTTCTATTAAGACAAAGATCCCTAGATTGTCTTCAAATTCTAAATAGATAAACACCATCCACTTGTATCACCCTTAAAACAAAATAACCTGAAGTATTGATGTGCTAAAAACTGAGCTGCAAGTTGCCTACTTTATTGTCTATTATGTCCGGATATTACATACAAACCCAATGGAAGAACTGTTTGCCCTATTACACATAATAAAGTCACTTCTAATCAACTCTCCTGTTCCTTCTCACCTCATCAATGTCTTATTTAGATAAATGCCTTTTCCTTTATTACGCTTATCATAATACTTAGTACACAGCATTTTGTATTCTTTGGTAGTGACCACTTACTATAATATCTTTCTTCTCATCTTCGTGATGAGTTCATAGCAGCTATATTCATACAATAATGATCTGGTTTTGGAATGTAGGTGAGATTTGGTGGAGTGAGGTCTGGAGCTGACAACCAAGAAAGAATTCTTGAGAAGTCTAGTGCAAAATTGTAGGTTTTTAAAGCATGAGGACAGGATCAATGGACAGAAAGAGCTGCACTGCAGTCGTGAAGGGTGACTGATGATATACTATGAGGCTGGGTGAGGTAAGGGAAAGGGAGGTTTTCAAAAGGATTTTCATATGTTAAAGAAAATACACAAGATACTGAAGGCCTTGCCATTGTCAAGGTAAGGCTGTTCTTCCCTCTAGCAAAGCATTAGCATTAAGATATTTGGGAGCTTCCTGAAGGAACATAACACTTTGCCTGATTCAAGTATCTGTCAGTGGGCTGCAGATTATTAAGTCACTTAATTGTATCTACATTCTCTTCTGGAAGCTAGGCCATTGATAGAAATACTTGGTTTTTATAAATTGCTAAGACATTTGTAAAACTGAGGGAGATTCATGTCCTGCAGTATTATAATCTCTGTAAGTTAACTATTTGTTTTTCCTTTAGGACAACCAGGAGTGCCTGAGGAATGTCACATACATCCCTTGGGGGGGGGTAGTTTGGGGTGTCATCATCTCCTGTTTTGTCAGCTTGCCTTGTGTCCCCTCATCAGTAAGACTAGTCTCCTGGACAGGACTGAAGAGTCTTTTTGGGAAACATTGATTTGACTGAAGAAAGATAAATATTCTTTCAGGGAAGTTGGATCTGCTGGAATCTTAGAGGCCATTTTTTGTTTGTTTGTTCTTCCATCTAATGAATCAATCAGGGAGGGTTGGAAAATCTGGAGAGTATCAACATGCAAAGAGTAACAAAGATGAGGGAGGAGGAGACAGGTCTGAGAGTATTCTTACTTGATTCTTCACTCTTTTGACTGAGATGCGTTGCTATTTCCTAGTTTTATGAAACCTATCCTTACAGCAAATTTTGCTGTTTAGTTAGTCGTTCAAGACTTTTTGTTCTTAAGTAATCATTATGTTAATAAAATCAAATCCTGGAATTTTTAAAATATACATATATTTTTGTATCTTCTATCCCTTTAAGTCAGCTGTTGGAGGTATTTCTTTACCCTGAATTTGGATGACATCTACAGCAACTCATTACTTTTTCAATTACCTTTCAGATATATAAAAGATCATATGGCCACTTTAGGTAATATAATTCACTTTCAATTAATTTAACTAAAATATCAAGTTACTTATAGTAATAAAACATCTAAAACTCATATAAATGTGTCTCTTTTTTCCAGAGCTAAGTCTTACTTTGGGCAGAATCTTATAGTTGTGGAACTGGATGAGAGATATAGTCGACTTTTTCTCTCTTGTTTCCTCCCACTTGATAACCACAGTTGTGACCATTCTAGAATGTGAAACAGGAACATTATTTTTTATGGATCCAGTGTGGCTAATTATATGATTCTAACTGGAGTTGACAGTTACTTAAAATTGCTTGTTCCATGAACACTTTTGTGGGTTAGAGATTTTTCTCTTTGAATCTTTCATTAGTAGTTCCTCAAATGAAGCCACATAATGTCTCATTCATCTCCAGGAGTGTAGTGATACTTCCTGGTCTTTCTTTTGAGATCTATTTATCCCTCCAGGCAGCTCTATTAAACATGACATAAGATGCATCCAAGGAAGGTCTCTTTTGCATGTCATCTACATTTGTTCATAGGAGTACAGAGGCACTTGTTGCCAGACCAATGTGTAAACTAATTCTAGCAAAGTACTCTACCATTAGTTTCATTGTTAACTCAGGAAATCAGTTTATACTTAGCTTTTTAAACTTTCCAGGCCAGTCGATTATGTCCTCTAAATATTGAGCATGTAAAGCATTCTTTAAGTTTCGTCCAAATTCCTTTTGCTTAGTTTGTAATAAGGAATAGGTATTTAGTATTAGAAACCCTTTTTGGGGGGTAGGAGAAAGTGGTGGGATTCACAACATACCTTTTCCCACAGAAATTCTCCTCTAAAACCTTCCTCCAATGCCCCATGCTTTTCATGAAATCAAAGAGGATAAGTGATTCAATAATCATAAACACAGTTTGCTCCCTTTCCTCATTTTTTTTTTGCAAATCTAATGTGAAAGGATTTTACACATAGTTCTGAAATGTAGGCCTAATGTTCAAACATCTGCTTAAAAATTCTGTTACTTTATTTCATCTCTAATTATATAAATTTTTTATTTAAAATATTAAAATTAAATAATTAAAAATCTTTTAATTCTAGTATTGTTACCATACAGTATTATATTAAGTTCATGTATACAATATAATGATTCAATAATCCTATACATAACTCAGTGCTCATAATGATAAGTGTAATCTTTAATCCCCATCACCTATTTGATCCATCCTTCCCCTGCAAAATCCCATTACTTTAAAACAAAGATAACTTTAACCAATAATTATTTACAATGTATTCTCTCTATTAGGCATACTTACAGCAAGAGCTAAGCTTTTGGTCTAACTTGTCTATTCTCAGTACTCAGTATTGAGCATAGTATAACCTAAATAAATATATCTTTAGAAATAATAATTAAGGCCAGGTAAAGTTTTAAATTAAGAAGTATCCAGATTGTAGTACAATGGTTGAGTTCAAGATGTCGATTATAAAAGACTGTCAGATTAAATCTATTCATGCTTGGGGATAATAGTTTAGGGGACAAATTTCAACAAAGCACCAGAGGTGATCAAAGGGAAAAGGACTCCCAGTTTTTACTCCTATTTGTGAGAAATTGTTCAGGGGATTGTCTGTGGGCTTTGAATAATCAAGTGAAGAAAATAATCAAAAAGAGAAACTGTTTCCAGGATAAGTGGTATTAACTTGTTCACATATTTAAAATGATGATGATGCCAAGATTGTTACATTTGGGGGGGCATAGTAAGAAAGGAAGTTTTTCAACAAAAGAAAGTTTTTAGATAATAGAACCATAGCTAATAAACAAGGACTTCTGTTTTGTTTTGTTTTTCTTTAAAAACACAAAACTTGCATGCTCATAGAATGTTTATCTAGTAGTTTGGGGCTCAAGAGTTTTAACTCACTGTAACTTGTCTTCTGCTTATAGTCTTATTTTCCCTTTATTTATTTTTTTGAAAGGACACAGCTTTCTATATAAAGATGGTATCTGCCACCACCAAGTTATAGGTCTTTGAATTGAGGTATTGTCTCACTTCTCTCTGTTAGGTTTTCAGATAAATTTACAAGTACTATAGTACTTGTTAAAACTCAGTATTGTTTCAGAAGTGCTTTTCCTACCACTTCTCTTGATCTATTTTGAATGTTACATTCCTATGACACTCCAAAAAAAACAAAACAAAACAAAACAAAAACAAACCCTTTCTAATAGATTTGAATTGTTTATTGTATTTTTTTTCTGTCTCTGAAATTCATGTAAAATTTGTTACACAATTTAAGAACAAAACCAGGAACAATTCTTACGCATGTTGCATTTTAATTATTGCCAGTTTAGAAGCCATCTACTCCATGTCTAGCTATATCCATAAATAGATCATATGAAATGAGATAGGATCAAACTTCAAACACAGTATAGAGTGTTATAAAATACAGTAAAACATAAGTGGTGGTTTGAAAAAAAAATATTTCTTGTTATGCCACAGTCACTCCCAAAATACCCTATATCATTTAGTTTTTGCTTTTAAACCCTCACCCTCCCCAGCCATAAGTGACCACTGATCTGTCTCTATGGATTTGCCTATTCTAAATATTTCATATGAATGAAAATGCATATAATATGTGATCTTTTGTGACTGGCTTATTTAACTTAGCATAATGTTTTCAAGGTTCACCAGTGATGTAGCATGCTTCAGTACTTCATACAATATTTCATCCTATAGGTACATGACTGCTGGTCTATCTGTTTATCCACTGATGGACATTTGGGCTGTTTTCTCTATTTGGCTATTATGAATAGTGTTGCAATGAACACTTGAGTACAAGTACTTGTTTGTGCATATGCTTTCAATGTTTTGCATATACTTAAGAATTAAATTTCAGGGTCATATAACAATTCTATGTTTAAGTTTATGGGGAACCCCCAAACTGTTTTCTATAGTAGCTGAACCATTTTATATTCTGACCAGCAAATGTGCAAGGATTACATTTTTTTCTACATCCTCACCAAACTTGTTACTTTTTTTTTTTTTTTTTCAGTTCTAGTCAACCTACTCATTGTGAGCTGGTACATTGCAGTCTTGATTTGAATTTTCTAATGTCAGCAGTGTGCAAGGATTCCATTTTTCTACATCCTCACCAAACTTGTTACTTTCTGTTATTTTGCTTTGTTTTTCAGTTCTAGCCAACCTACTCATTGTGAGCTGGTACACTGTAGTCTTGATTTGTATTTTCTAATGTAACTAATGATATTGAGGATCTTTTCATGTACTTGTTGGCCATTTCTATATCTTCTTTGGAGAAATGTCTATTTTAAGTCCTTTGCCCGTTTTTAATTCGGTATTTTTTGTTGTTGTTGTTGAGTTATGAGTTCTTTATATATTCTGAATACTAGACCCTTATCAGATATAAGTTTTGCAAATATTTCCTCCTTTTATGTAGGCTGTCTTTTCATTTTCTTGATTATGTCTTTAAATTTTCTAATAACCCTGTGAGTTAGGATTATATATGTATTTGATGAGTGAGTCTACTGAATTTAGAGAGTTAAAATTATTCCCTAAAGATCTCTAACTAGAAAGTAATATACTCAAAACTGCAACCAATATTTATTTAATTGAAAACTGCATTAGTTTGTCTGTTAGATGTAGAAATACAATAAATTTATTTTAAGCTATATTTTTCAGAATGTGCCAATTTCATAAGAATATTATATATATATATATGATAATATATATAATACACATATATTGTTGGGTATCTAGTAAAGCCTGAAATGAAATAATTAATGCATAATATAATTAAATATTTTTTTTTACTTTTACTTAGATACTATATGAATCACAATTAAGTAAAAACAGTGGATGTTATTTAAATAAGAGTTAAAAATAAAACCATTTCCAAGAAGTGATAATTGCCAAAACTTCAAACTTTTTGATGTTATTAATTAGATTGCTGATTTTTCCATTAAAAATGATGGGAAATGCATATAATTATTATTAGTTTAGTAGTATTTCTCATATTACTTTTGCCTTATCTCATTAGCAGAATGAACTCTATTAACCAAGCATGTTTCATTAATCTACTGTTATAAAATAATTTACTGTTATAAATATCTCATGGTTAGATAGCCTTTAAAAGTATTGATTTCTAAATGGACACAAATGATGATTGTTAAGTTATATATTTCTGAGTAAATATTTTGGAACTTGATTGATACAATCCATAGTTAGATATTACTAAAGAATCAGCTGCTCAGAATAAACCATCCAATGTTGTCACTTAAAAAGTAATATATATATTACATATATATATAATAGATATTATATATCTATATCTTAGATTTATTTTCTTCACTACTTTCTTCAAAAGTATTTATATTTATAAACATATATATGAATTACACTAAATTGATATAGAATGTGCTCTTTGAGAACATAACAAAGAAGAACCTGATCAAGATTTTAGAAAACTTGAGTAAATGATTATTGAGTTGAGATCTAAAGAATGGGTATATAGTATATTTGTTAGGAAAATGGTTGCAGAAAGAGATCATTCCAGACAGAGGGAGCACATATATATTGGAGAAGGTGTATAAGCCAGAGGGAGGGAAAGAAAGTGAGGGTAGGGAAATACAGAGAAAGTGGGGCAGCTTCCCTGTGAGGTTGGAAAAGTGGGTACTTCACAGAGCAGGGGAGCTTTCATATAAAAGGTTAAAAGGTTTTATTCTATAAGCAATTGGAAGCTCAGTTCTTGAAGAACATGGTATGGTTAGAGTAAATACTAACAAGATTCAACTAGCTATAGTTTAAAGAATGGTTTATAGGGCATCTACATTGACAAGGGTAACAATTAGGGGGGCTGGTGTAGTAAACAAAGCCAGAGATGAAAGTGTTATTGATAAAGCTAAAGGAGAGTAGAGATGGAATGATACAGATTGATTTAAGAAATATTTAGGATAGGGGCACCTGGGTGGCTCAGTGGGTTAAGCTTCTGCCTTTGGCTCAGGTCATGCTCTCAGGGTCCTGGGATAGAGCCCTGCATCTGGCTCTCTGCTCAGTGGGGAGGCTGCTTCCCCCCAACCTCTGCCTGCCTCTCTGCCTACTTGTGACCTGTCTCTCTCTCTGTCAAATAAATAAATAAGATCTTTAAAATAAAATATTTAGGATATAAACAAACTTGGTAATTAATTTTGTATTTATACAAAAATAAATAATTTGGAAGTACTTTAGAAGCTACCATAGGAAGTACAAAGAAGAAAACAGTACATGAGTTTTGTTCTTAAAGTAATGTGGTAAATTTTGGATCATAAGACATTCACTTAAATACCAGTGTAACTATACAAAAAGCTGGAGGGACAAGAAAAAAGTGCTTAACAGCATTAGTCATTTACTTCTGATCCTGAGACACTTGGGTTCTGAAAGAAGAAATGTTCTACTTTAATATAGTTCCAAAAGGAGGTAGTATCACTGCAGAAAATATCCCACTTAAGACACGGAGAGAGAGGCCATTTGTAGAAGTATTTGAGGATTTAGCGTAGGTTCTTCTTTATGGAATAAGCTTCCAGATTTTACAGTGAAATAAATCTACAGATAATAAATAGAGATCATGAGAAGTAGAAAACAGTATTAAAATGAGAGTGAATGAATATGATTCATAATCTCAATGGTGTCAACATCTGATGTTAACAAGGAAACCAACAATGTGTATTAAGTTTCATTAGTCACTTTGGTGTTCAGGGCCTTGAGCCTAACAGATCTCAGGGCACAGCTGTGTCCTGTAAGTAGGCCCAGACATTTTGGTTTAAATGCAATTGATTCATTACTTTATGTTTAGTTGGTGGTGGGAGGTGAGGTTTAGTAGTAACATGAAACAGAAAGCAAGCAAGTAGGAGCCACATGACCTGACAGTAGGATAGTTCCAACAATGTGAAACACTTCCCTGTTGTGTATTATGTAGGAATGACTATTAATTGTGTGGTCCCTCTGTTGTGTGAGAAGAACCTTGAGCATCTCCTTTCATTTTCACCTCTTCTTATTCCCAATCTAAAGGTTTATGGAGACTATTCCTGCAAATTTTGGTTTATAAACTATGCTCTTGTGTTTCTCAAGCAATAACCCTATTAGGAGACTATAAACTCAGAGATTACTCTCAAGGTTATTTCTTCCTCCACACCCCATTTTAATTTTATTTTACTTCTTTTCAGTGTTCCAAAATTCACTGGTTATATACCACGCCCAGTGCTCCATGCAATAGGAGCTCAAGCTTATTTCGTAAAGCAAAGAGTGAGTTTTTGTTACTTTGTGGCATTGTTCCACGTTGGACAATAAAATGACATCCTTTTTTCTTTCTGGGACCAACTTTCTCAATCCAACTACTACATGCAATGCCACATTGTCCCAAGATGAAAAACAGAATTACTGAAATCATTCTTTTTAACCTGCTTTTTGATAATCAAAAGATGTAATAAAACCTATTAGCCATTAGTCAAAGGTAGAAATATTTCCCTTAATTTATTTTTCTTTTGTGAGCTCAAAATATTTATAGATTAAAAAATATGTTATGGGGAGGAGTCAAGATGGTGGAGAAGATGGTGCAGGCTGAAACGACAGGTAGCAGGAGATCAGCTAGATAGCTTATCAAACCATTGCAAACACCTACAAATCCAACAGGAGATCAAAGAGAAGAGCAACAATTCTAGAAGCAGAAAATCGACCACTTTCTGAAAGATAGGACTGGTGGAGAAGTGAATCCAAATGGATGGGAAGATAGACCATGGGGGGAGGGGCTGGATCCTGGCAAGTGGTGGAGCAATGGAGCACAAAATCAGGACTTTTAAAAGTCTGCTCCACTGAGGGACATTGCTCCAAAGGCTAAACTGTGGTGAAGCCCAGGCGGGGTCAGCATGGCCCCACATCCTGTGGGGTCACAGAAGGATCGGGGGTGACTGAGTGTTGCAAAGCTCGCAGGTATTAGATCAGGAAAGCTGGCTACAGAGACAATGCCAAGGAGTGAGCTCTCAATTCGGGGTAACCTTGAACTGTAATCCATGGCATCATTGCTCTGTGAGTGGGGTCCCCACATGATCTGGGGAGACACCCCTGGAAGAGCTCAGGGATCTGTGGGGTTTGGAGACTCCAGGCAGAGCTGTGTGACAGAGACAGAGATGCTTGGTCACAGGCTGGGTGAGCTCAGAACATGGCCAGAGGCCGTGAAAACAGGAGTGATTGAGCGCTTTTCTCTGAGGGCAGACTGAGTGGGGCTCCGAGCTCTTGGCTCCTCCAGGCTGGATATTGGGAGGCCACCATCTTCATTCCCATCCTCCAGAACTCTTCAGAAAGCGTTCAGGGACAAAAGCTCCCGAAAGTGAATCTGAGCAGCTTACATAGACTGGCCCCTGGTAAGGGCAGTGTAATTGTGCCTCAGGCAAAGACACATGAGAATCACTATAAAAGGCCCCTCCCCCAGAAGATCAACAAGAAATCCAGCCAAGACCAAGTTCACTTACCAAGGAGAACAAAGGAATTCCAGAGGAGGAGAAAGCAAAGCATGGAATTCATGGCTTTCTCCCCATGATTCTTTAGTCTGGCAGTTAATTCATTTTTTTTTTATTTATTTTTTTTTCTTCTGCTATTTTTTTTTAACTTTTACCCTTTCCTCTTTTAACATTTTTTAGCTAGTTTATCTTAACAATACCTTTCATAAAAATATAATAATAATCTTTTTAAAAACTTCATTCTTATAGTCATATTTTATCCTTCATTGTATCTAACTTTATTTTTTGTATACACATAGGGTTTTTTCTTCTAAAAAATTTGGGGTACAACTTCTTCTAATAGATCAAAATATATGCTAAATCTAGCTCTGGGATTATTCTAATCTCCAGCCTGAGCAAATTCTCTCCACTTTCTTTTTCTTTATTCTCCCAACCAACTTTATCAACTCCTGCTTTAGAAATAAAAAAAAAATATATATATATATAC
>RCUC01167153.1:0-38994 GCA_003697995.1 Taxidea taxus jeffersonii
GGGGGGGGTGGCCAACCAACATTTTAAAACTTAACAATTAAGAATCAGATAATACAAGGTAAAACATAATAACAAAAAAGGGAAACACAGGGCAAAAACTCAGAAGGCACCAGACTTGTACAATAAAAAAATAGATCTTTATAATCCCTCTCCCCCAAGCTGCCCCATCTCCTTCCCAAGAAGCACCCAGGGTTACCAGCTTCTTTCGATTCTTCCAGAAGTGTTTAATGCATATTCAAGCCTATATGTATTCATTTCCTGAAACAAACATGCACATAAAATGGCAAAACCTAAGCCATTATTCTGTACATTGCCTTTGCCACTATATCTGGGAGATTCTGCCACATCAATAGGTACAGGACAGATTCGGTCTTTCTAAAGACAGCAAAGAATTCTATGGTATGATTGTGCCATGATGGACTCAACTAATTTCTTAACAAAAAAGATATAGTTTTTCCCCCCAATCTTCCACTATCACAAATAATGTTGTAACATACATGTCCTTGTATGTACCACACCATATCCATGCTTGAATATGCTTGCAGAATAAATTCACAGGAGTGGAAATGCCAGGTGAAAAAGACCTGTACATGTGTAGCTTTGAGAGATGCTGCCCAATTACCCTCATAAAGTTTGTGCCAAATTATCCTCCTACAACAGTGTATGAAAGTGGCTCTTTCCCAAACCCTGGCCGGGCCAGTGTGTTACCAAACCTTTCAATCCTTGCCAGATCAACAGTGACAATTATATCTTACTCCGATTTGCCTTTGCATTTCTCTTATAGGAAGGCAGAGTGCCTTCACAAATGTTTAGATACCTTTGCTTTAAACTCTCCGTTCATGTCCTTTGTCCTTGATTTGTTGGTCTTTTTTCCCCTTATCTTTAATTTTTATTTTAGTTTTTTTTATTTTTAAGATTTATTTTTTATTTTTTATTTTTCAGTAATGTCCACACCTTGAACCTACATTCCCGAGATCAAGAGTCACATGCTCCACTGACTGAGCCAACCAGGTGCCCGCTGAGCAGAGAGCCCGATGTGGGGCTCGATCCCAGGACCCTGAGATCACAACCTGAGTCGAAGGCAGAGGCTTTAACCCACTGAGCCACCCAAGCGCCTTCCCTTATTTATTTATTTTTTTAAACTGACAATGTAACATTGCATTAGTTTCAGTGTACAACATAGTGCCCTGGTATGTGTCTAGGTTGCGAAATGGTCACCACAATAGGTCTAGGTAACATCTGTCGCCACACGGAGTTCCCTTATTGACTTGTAAACACACTTAGTACATTAAGCAAAAGGACTGTGCTGTGCAGTGCAAATATTTCATCCTCGTGTGTTATTTGACTTTTGACTCGGTGTCATTTCCTTCCATGCACGTTGAAATTTCTGTTCTGCATTACTGAGTTATCAAGCTCTTCTTTTGTGGTTTGGGAGGGATGGAAGTGGGGGGAGCCCACCAACATTCAATGGGACCAAAGTCCAAGTGGCCAAAAGCCAAACTCCTCAAAAGGACCCACACATCTATGTTTTCCCTGCTTCCCTTTCAGGTCCCATCTCTACACCTCCTCCCCAGCACACTGAATCCCAGCCCTATAAACTATCTGCATTGCCCAAAACAAATCACTTTACAGGTTTGTTTGTTTTATACATACAGATGATGGCATAGGCTATTTCTTCTACTTGGAATGTATTTCTTAATCCTGTACTCCAAATTTATCTGTTGGGCAAACTCCTGTTTGATACAAAGCAATTCAAATATCTCCTTTGTGAGATGCCTTTTTCATCTGACCTGTGCGTAATTAGTGATGTAGCTTTTTCTATGAACCCTTCTGGTTCTGGTCATATGGGTTGGTTCGGACCTTAAAAATGCCAGAATGTGGGCTCTCAAGCTAGGTTGTCTGGGTTCATATTGTGCCTCTACTACTTATTTGCTGTGTGACTGACCTTGAGCAAATTCCTTATCTGTCAAGTTCAACTGATAATAATACCCCCTAGGATTACTTTGGGAATTAAATGAGTTAATATTTGTAAAACCGTTAAATACCATCTGTGCTGAGAATGGTCCCTGACGCAAAGAAAATGCTCATTAAATAAAAACATATTGAGCCCATTGCTTCTCTAAGCAACAGACAGGAAGCCTCCAGAAGGCAGCTGTGCTCGAATTTATTTCCTTTCCTGTCCATCTTCCTTTCTCGACTATGAACATCTTGAAGGAAAGGGCCAAATACTATGCTTTACTTGGGAAGTCCTTCCATGCATGATTGCTATGGGAATGGTCGAGAAGAGAAGTAGGGTAGAACAAAACAAGGTCCTTGGGGACATTTCCTGTAAAGGTTTAAGTCCGTGGAAGAATATGGATTGTAGATACAATTCGAAAGAATCCCAGAAAGGAGATATGACCCCCACAAGGGGGGAGTCACTTGAGCCTCGTAAGTCCAAGGGAGCTCTCATCCAACATATTAATATATACCCATGTCCATCACAATTTGGGGGCAAAAACATTTGAAAGGCATTTTCTAATTTGGCTTTCAAAATTCTTTTCTACAGGTAACTTCTTTGATTCACACTCATTATGATTTCTTAGCCATTGCTGGGTACCCAGGAGACATTTTAAGTCAGAAAATCCAATGTGCACACCGTTTTTCATTGTAACGAGATCCTTATGAATATCAAATTCAGTAGTCAATGAGATTGACATATGCTGTAATTTGTAGCGATGTCAGTAAATATTTTAAGATTCTGATTTCACCATTTCCAAAGTTTGGAAGCATAACCTTTCTTCCTTTTTTTCCCCAGGTCTCAGATATTTTGATTGGCTCTTGAAATGTCCTTGCAGCTAGCCTAGGCCTTCTGTGCACAGAGCAGCCTGGCTCACTCAGAGTCCTAGAGGCAAGTGCAATCAAGCTTTATGCTGAATATGGCAAACGTATTTTCTCTGTTGAAGCCAAGTATTTATGTGGAGGATTAGTTGGGTACATCCTTCCTAAGGGCAGCAGCTGTTCTTGTAAGTAAATTCCTGTTGAAGAAAGAATAAAAAAATCTATTTTGATCGGGAGGTGGGGCTGCAGGGGGGACTCCGCTCTTGTCCTCATCTCCCAGGGATGCCATATGCCCTCATTTCAGCTCAAAGTCTATTAACACACAACACCAGATACAAGATTCAGGATCAAAACTACTATTTTCTGTCACAAGCAAGCTCTCACACCTTTTCCAGAACAAATGCCCCAGCCTTTTTGCACATACCTTGGACTCTTTTTTTTCACCCCCCACCCCAGGTCTCCCTATTGTCAGATGGCACATACTACCACCCTTTGGACTGCCTGAAAGGTCTTATCTTTGAAGGATGAACAGGAAAAGGTAAAAATAGACTGAGCTGGAAAACATCACTTAACCTGAACCAGGTGGTGGAAAAGAAGGGAATATCCAGCTGGATAGGAACTTCATTTTTGGCAGCTAGTGATACAAACAACCCCATTGGAAAGAAAGAAAGATTGGTGTTTTGCACAACTGGGGGGGCCAACTTTCACATGGGGGGTTGTGCAAACTTGTGGGCCTGAGAGCAGTGATTACATGCCACTCATTTCCAGGGAAATGAAATGCAAAATGGTCCGGGAGAAGAGAGAGAATATCCCACCAACTTGCCTGTACGCTACAAGCATTCCAAAACTGCCAACTGATGTCATGCCCAACTCTTGCTACACCTAAGATTTGCATAAGCCAGTCCTGGGGAGGTTTGGGGGGAAAACCAAAATTCCACGCCTGAACCTATGCCAAGCCTTCAATGACTGGAGACTGGGAAAATGGCCTTCCCCCCCCTTCAATTTTAATCTAGTTTCTCTTTCCCAACAGCATTTAAAGGACAAACATGTTCTGTTCTGCAGCCCTAGAACTCACTATTCATGGGTAAGTGATTACCTGCGAGGACTTTATAAGGGTTATTGGAAGCTGAGCTTTACCATAAATGGAGTGTAATGTACACAATAAAATGCAGTCCCTTACTTAATTACTTACCTTACCTATTGGGAGTTTTAACTTGTTTCTCAGGTCAAGGTTTTTACTTTGGGCCATAACTATGGAGTTGACATGGCCATGAAACGCTTCTGAACCCCTCCGAATAAGACTTCTTGACTACACCTAAAGAGTAACTCGCCAAAAACAATGAATGGTGTTTCACAATCTGAGTGGGTGTACTTCATCTAACTAACGTGTAAACAAAGGAGTGGTGAGTTAACAGCTCAATCCTGGGGGCGCCTTGCAAGCAAGCTCAGCTGCTGCAAATTAAGGGCAACTTCCCTCCAGTCCTGTGACACTGCAGGATGTAGGCACAGCCGGGTGGCTGGGTCCGGACCAAGGGGAGGACAAAAGCCTCCTTTCTCTCTCTGGAGCTCACCCATGTCCATAAGGATGTGATGCCAAGAGGTGGGACTCCAGAGCTCGTTCTGAATCCTCCCATGTAGTTTTTATTCCAGTCTTTTTTTGTTTTCTGTTTAAAACCACTGGAGAATGACAGGTGGACCCAGGGAGGAAAGGATCAATGTTGCACTTTCAGCTTGTCAGAGCTCTGATTAACATCAGGGGGAGAGCCAGGAGGCCAGCATGACTTAAGGGAGCAGAACCACCCAGGCCCAATCAGACAAAGGAAAACAGAAACCTTGGAAGAAGAAAAAGAATATTTGAAGGTACTAATGGAATCACTGTAACCATAATGATTCCCATGTCTGTAGCTCGCCCTTGCCCACATTTGCTTAAACGGGGACCTCAGACCCTAGCAAATGCCGCCCACCTTCTGAGGTGTTCCGGGAGTCCCCTGCAGATATTCCGTAGGCATTTGTTTTCCATTCCAGCCTCTGTGTCGATGATATCCAGTTCCCAAGATTCCCTCTATGGTTTCTGTGACAATTCTGGTGTCTGGGCTGAGGCTGTCCCATGCTGCTCCCAGAGTCGCTAACCTGAAAGGGGCCAGACTGGGCGCCATCTTTTCACCTCAGCCTCAAAGGATCGCAGGTCTTCCGGAGCCCCTTGTGAAAATTGCTCCTTCCATTTCTCTGCATCCCTTCTCTCTGGAAGAATTCAGACAGGACTCCCAAGAGGTCACACTGGTCCTTGTGGGAACTGATATCTCAGACAGACATGATTCTTTTCTCTGCCTTTCCTTACCTGTTCTATCCCAGCCCTCCCTCCACTCATTTCAATATATCGGAGTGAACGCCATTTTATTGAGTTCCCACAGAGGCCAGAGATGACCTTCTGAGAAGCAAGACTTGGGTTCATTAAAAGGCAGGACAGCCTGGTGGCTAAAGATGAGTCAGTCACACCTAGATCTGAATACAGGCTCTACTACTTACTACGTCCTTCAGCAAGTGACTTAATCTCTTTGTGACCCAGTCTCCTCAGTTATCAAATGGAGCTAATAATAGGACTTAGCTCATAGAGTTGTGGTTAGAATTCCACGAGATCATTCATTGGTGTATTCCTTGTATGGGTGGCTCAGTTGGTTAAGCAGCTGCCTTCGGCTCAGGTCATGATCCCAGCGTCCTGGGATCGAGTCCCGCATCGGGCTCCTTGCTCGGCGGGGAGCCTGCTCCTCCCTCTGCCTCTGCCTGCCTCTCTGTCTGCCTGTGCTCTCTCTCTCTCTAATAAATAAATAAAATCTTAAAAAAAAAAAAAACTTTATTGAGGGCTTGCACTGTTCCGAGCCGTGTTTTAGATACTAAGAATACCACACAGAGAAAAAACAAACAAACAAACAAACAGAAATAAAACCCAAAACCTTTGTCCTCATGGAGCTTAAATTCTAGTTGGGGACACAATCATTAAGCAGAAAAATAAATTCTGTAAAGCATAGAGCCTGATTAGGGTATGGAGAGTGACGGGGGCTATCTGAGATAGGATAGCCAGGAAAGGCCTCTCTAAGGAGGTAGCATATGAACAAGGATCGGAATGTGAAATATTTAGCATAGATCAAGCATAGAGTACTCAATAAACAGGACCATTCATAATATTACTTTCCAGTTTCTTATCCTCAAGAAGCTTATAGACTATGTGTCTGAAGTGTGATAGGTAATTTCTTTTATTTTTAAAACTACATCTCTAAACAACATTAAAGATGTGTCAGCTCATTTCATGAACACAACCACTCGCATTTTAATTATTTTAGGTCACCTTCCTATTGGGTGCCACAACAAGGTCCAGAACTGGATATCTTGACTACTGGTCCACACTCTCCCACAACAATCTGTCAGTGCCTGAGAGAGGTAGCAATACACTTTTCAGAATGGAGCCACTGTTGGCTTTTGTGGAATCTGGACTAAAGATCAGGAAAGAAGGAATGAGGAAGGGAGTGAGGGACATTTAGGAGACAGCTCTGTCTATCACTTAGGAGTATAATTCTGTTGGTGGCAAATAAGCCAGGGTGGATGGTGTCACTGTGGTATTATCTCAAATTACTTGGAAAACTTTGAAACCTCATATTGTAGACTTTTCCAAAGTGTGTTCCTGGAAACATTTGTTCTATGGGGTTCCATGTTCAAAGTCTTTGGCAAACACTGCAGACTAAATTTCTCTCCTAAATTTCTAAAATTCTCTTATGAATCTTCCTGGAGATTCATAAAAGATAAAAGAATAAAATTCATAAAAGAATTTTAGGAATCTCCAGGGAGATTCATAAGACATATTAACAGGAATAAAGGAATTAAGGAATTAAGGAATAAAATTCATAAAAGAATAAAATAAAGGAATTAAGGAATAAAATTCATAAAAGAATTTTAGGAATCTCCAGGGAGATTCATAAGACATATTAACAGAGTAAACTAAAGGACTAGAGAAGGGCTGTGGTAAAGAAATATATTTTTTAAAGATTTTATTTATTTATTTGACACAGAGAGAGAGAGAGCGAGAGAGAGCGAGGGCGAGCACACACAAGCAGGGGGCAGCAGAGGGAGAGAGAGAGAAGCAGGCTCTCTGTTGAGCAGAGATCCCAAAGAAGAACTTGATCCCAGGACCCTGGGATCGTGACCCGAGTTGAAGGCAGAAGCTCAACCAACTGAGCCACCTGTGCACCCCTGTGGTAAAGAAAGTTCTCTGGTCATAGAACACCTTTCTTTCTCATTAACCTGCACTTTTTGAAAGGCTAATACAAAATAAGGGCAGTGAATTTTAAACAACTTCTCCCAACTTACCCTTCTAAAATCTTAGATGTAGCATAAGAGTAAGCATCAGTAAATATGGGGTGAGTGACTCCAAATATAGGGGCCATGATAGCTGCGGCTGAATGAAATACACATGCAACTTACATTCAAACTTATGTTTACAAAGCAGTGCTCTTGTTTCAAGTATCACAGGGACATTTGATATTATAGAAAGGTTTTGGAAGTCCTTTTGGGGGGGACCCATTCTCAGAATTTAAAAATTTGGAGGTGAAGAGTAATCTTTTTTTTTTTTTTTTACTTTATTTAAGCTTTATTTAAACATATGATGTAACCCCACCACCCTCACCCAACCCCTCTTCCCCCCACCCCCCTCAGTTTGTTTTATGACATTAAGAGTCTCTTTTGGTTTGTCTCCCTCCCGATCCCATCTTCTTTCATTTTTACTTTTCCTACCACCTTAACTCCCACCCCCGTTGCATCTCCACTTCCTCATATCAGGGAGATCATGTGGTAGTTGCCTTTCTCCAGTTGACTTATTTCGCTAAGCATAATACGCTCTAGTTCCATCCATGTCGTCGCAAATGGTAAGATTTCATTTCTTTTGATGGCTGCATAGTATTCCATCGTATATATATACCACATCTTCTTTATCCATTCATCTGTTGATGGACATCTAGGTTCTTTCCATAACTTGGCTATTGTGGACATTGCTGCTATAAACATTCGGGTACACGTGCCCCTTTGGATCACTACGTTTGTATCTTTAGGATAGATACCCAGTAGTGCAATTGCTGGGTCATAAGGTAGCTCTATTTTCAATTTTTTGAGGAACCTCCATGCTGTTTTCCAGAGTGGTTGCACCAGCTTGCATTCCCACCAACAGTGTAGGAGGGTTCCCCTTTCTCCACATCCTCGCCAGCATCTGTCATTTCCTGACTTGTTCATTTTAGCCATTCTGACTGGTGTGAGGTGGTATCTCATTGTGGTTTTGATTTGTATTTCCCTGATGCCCAGTGATATGGAGCACTTTTTCATGTGTCTGTTGGCCATCTGGATGTCTTCTTTGCAGAAATGTCTGTTCATGTCCTCTGCCCATTTCTTGATTGGATTATTTGTTCTTTGGGTGTTGAGTTTGCTAAGCTCTTTATAGATTTTGGATACTAGCCCTTTATCTGATATGTCATTTGCAAATATCTTCTCCCATTCTGTCAGTTGTCTTTTGGTTTTGTTGACTGTTTCCTTTGCTGTGCAAAAGCTTTTGATCTTGATGAAGTCCCAATAGTTCATTTTTGCCCTTGCTTCCCTTGCCTTTGGCGTTGTTCCTAGGAAGAAGTTGCTGCGGCTGAGGTCGAAGAGGTTGCTGCCTGTGTTCTCCTCAAGGATTTTGATGGATTCCTTTCTCACGTTGAGGTCCTTCATCCATTTTGAGTCTATTTTAGTGTGTGGTGTAAGGAAATGGTCCAATTTCATTTTTCTGCATGTGGCTGTCCAATTTTCCCAACACCATTTGTTGAAGAGGCTGTCTTTTTTCCATTGGATGTTCTTTCCTGCTTTGTCGAAGATTAGTTGACCATAGAGTTGAGGGTCTATTTCTGGGCTCTCTATTCTGTTCCATTGATCTATGCATCTGTTTTTGTGCCAGTACCATACTGTCTTAATGATGACAGCTTTGTAGTAGAGCTTGAAGTCGGGAATTGTGATGCCACCAACTTTGGTTTTCTTTTTCAATATTCCTTTGGCTATTCGAGGTCTTTTCTGGTTCCATATAAATTTTAGGATTATTTGTTCCATTTCTTTGAAAAAATTGGATGGAATTTTGATAGGCATTGCATTAAATGTGTAGATAGCTTTAGGTAGCATAGACATTTTCACGATATTAATTCTTCCAATCCATGAGCATGGAACATTTTTCCATGTCTTTGTGTCTTCCTCAATTTCTTTCATGAGTACTTTATAGTTCTCTGAGTATAGATTCTTTGCCTCTTTCGTTAGGTTTGGTGAAGAGTAATCTTAAAGAGCATTCGAAGCCACCAGTTCTGAACCCTGTTGTCAAGACATTGTGAAATTTGTTAAAATTTTAAAACACATGGTAGTATTATAGATGGTGAATGATGTTTCAAAAAACAAACTAGAATGATGTCAAGGTTATTCCTACCATATTACCCCCCTTTTATTGCACTGCATTCCAATATTCTCTTTCTCGAGTGGGAAGAAGGGGTGGAGTTACAGCCAGACTGCTGGGAATTGCCCGTAACCTGTAGCCTCTCTTACTGGTGGGAGGGACACACCCGTGGGAGTGTGTCATGCACGTAAATCTTATGTTATCTGATGGCAGGAGCTGAAAAAATGCTGAACACAAACCCTACACTTTACCTACAAGAACATGGAGGCCTAGAGAGGCAGAAAACATGCCTAGACCATTCAGTCAGGAGAAAAGTCTATGGCACCAGGAGCTAGGTGTTCTATCTTATGGCCCTGGACAACTTGTTCTCTCTGGAAGAAGCTGTCTCATGTCAGATTCCTTAGAAGGAAATCCTGAAATGGGAAATAGAGTATTAGAGATTTATTGATTTATGTTATATGTTCCATAATATAAATATCTTGTTCACTCAATCTCCATGGGATCCTTCTGTGTCACCCAATAAATGGCCCAGTATTCCCATGTGGAATATACTACTTCATAAATCCAGAGAGGCCTATCAAGCACTATGCCCCTTTTTTTGTTGTATAAGGTACAAAGCACAAAAACTTGACCTTTACCTTAGATAAGATAATCCAGCATGGGTTTGATATTATATCCAAATCATTGGATCCCTAAAAACTTCACCAGTGTGTCAAGTCCCTGAATTCTTGAAGCACTTGTATCTTGCCAAGTTATCCAAAGAATTTGTCATCCTTCATCAGGTTTGGTTAATATGATGTCAATATAGTGGACAGAGGTGATGTTCTGTGTAATCATCAGATGGTCTACAACCCTTTGGACTACACTGGGACAGAGAGGAGGAAAATGAATGTGGTCTTAAAGTAAAACTGTGAATGGATATTGTTCAGCACATATTCATGTCAGCTGCTTCAGATTCTCATTTCTAATGGGTATTGAAAACCACATATTTGCCAGGTAGAGTTGAATACCATGCACATGAGGATCTGTTAATCTGCTCGAGTAAAAAATGGCTGAAGTTGGGGGTATTCTCAGTTTTCCACAGTACACAGTTATACCCCATGATTTAGTTTCTCAGGTGCCAGACTGGAAAATTCAATGATAATATAATGGGGACTACCACCCCTACATCCTTTTTGTCTTCAAGGGTTGCAGCAATCCGCCATTCTCCCTATGGGGCAGACTGGGTATACTAAATTCACCAATGGGTGTTGTTTGGAAGACTGACAGATGGCCTTTCCTACTACAATTGCCTTTACTCTACAGGTCTAAGAATAAGTATAAATATTTTGCAAGTTTCTAAGAATGTCCATTCCATTTATACATTTGGGAGCTGGAAAAATGATCCCTGGATTCATGGATTCAGTTTACCAGCTGGGAGATAAACCTGGGTCGGGGCTCTACTTATTGCCTGGCTTGCTTATGTCTCTACTCTAAAAGGGGTCCTGATGACACATTGGGTTCTCTAGTATCAGGATCACCCCTGAACTTATATTCAACACACTTGAAAGAACTGAATATTTCCCTTTTCCCCAGTGTATAATTACCTGTGTAAAGACCTACAGGTTCTTTTGGAGAAGAACCTGGTAAATTGCTACAGGACATACTTGTTATGTACTTCTCACATGGGGACCCAACTCCATACCTTCTCACATGGGGACCCAACTTGTTTTGTAATCAGTGGGTTCTGGATTTTAGAATTGATTGAATTCTGGAGCCTGGGCAAGAAATCCTGGTTTTCTTTCGGAAGGTTTGACCTTAGGCTTCTGTTCATCCATTCTCTTTCTTTTTTTCCTTAAATTTTAAAAAATATTTTATTTATTTGACAGAGAGAGATCAGATAGAGGCAGGCAGAGAGAGAGAGAAGGAAGCAGGCTCCCCGCTGAGCAGAGAGCCTAACTCAGGGCTCGATCCCAGGATTCTGAGACCATGACCTGAGCCAAAGGCAGAGACTTAACCCACTGAGCCACCCAGGTACCCCTGTTCATCCACTCTTGATCTCTTTTGACTTCATGTGTTAAGTAAATGTTCTTACTGGCTATCTATCTTGGCTCTAGGAACAACATGACCTATTAGCCACCTTCACAGATAACTTCAGGTCAACCTTCCTGGGCACCATTCCGATGTTGCTGCCCATCGCTGGAATTACATTCACCCTGGTTTCTGAAAGTTAAGTGTTACCATCTAACCTCTGCTTTTCTGGGACACGATTATTATCCTTGATACTAGGGCACCTGCTTCTGCAACAGCTTCTTCTATTATCCCCAGACTAAAGAGAGCAGCCTCTATACAACTTCTCAATAGTACTGGTAACTTCCCTCAGCCCCTCCCAATGCATTTCTTTTCATGTTGGTAAAAGAAGGAACAAAGTCAGCTTTGGGATTTTCTGTCCCATGTAGTTGACCTAGGCTAGCAGGCTTAGTTCTCAGAGACTTTTCATCTCTTCCCCAAAGTCTCCCAGGCAGTCTTTTCTCTCTATGTCATTTAATACGACCTATCACTTATTCTAAGATACTAACAACTCCCACAGCCATATATTAGACATGTCTCCTGAGGCCCTTAATCCATATTAACAAACATTCCCTTATGCTCCTACCTCCCAGCATCCTCTGAGAGAAGACTTGATATTAGCAGACAACCAAAAAATTGTTTGGCTCCACCTTGGTGAATAAGCTTAGTAAGCAATATATAGTGTTGTGGGTTCAAAAGAAACAACAATAACTTTTTTTTAAGTGATAATAACAGAATTTCCTCTTTCCTCTGTGCCTTATAATGACTTGCATGCATTGGGATGTAAGGGAGTTCCAGATATTTTTTATCCAGTGCTATTATTATCAGATCAAGTCTCTAAGCGATAGCTCTGATATTGGCAACACTCACTTTGAGACACAAGCTCAGGAATGTGTGAATAAAAAATCAGGTTCATCTCATTAGATAAAACTAGATCATCAAAAAAGAACAATAGATACTAGAATAAATTTAAATGGCCCAAACAGATTTTAAATAATGTTCAGCTTCCCTTGAGATTAAAGGAAGGGGCTCTCTTTCTTCTGCCTATCATGTTTGCAAAAATATTAGTTAGGATGAAGTGAGGAAGGTAGTCTTCAAGTTTTTGGGGTGGACTTGTGAATGGGTATAGACTCTTTGGAACATAATTTGGCAATATGTTTCAAAACTGAAAAATTGTTATCTCCCCCCAGCCCAATAAGTTCACTTCCAAGAATGGATTACAAGAAAATAATCAAGGATCCCAACAAATCTATGTGTTCAGCAGTACTCATCTAGTATTATTTTATGTCAGCGAAAATTGAAATCTTAAATGTTAAAAAATTGTAAAATGAGTACATAAAGGCTGGAACATTTGGACGATGAAATATTGTGTTGCAGGATTACTTAGGTGTGGATTCCAATTCCAGTTCTGTCTTTCCCTAACTATATAACCTCGGGTGAGTTAATTAACATTAATTAATTTTCTTAAAAAGGAAATTATCATAGTTCCTATCTCAAAGGGTTGCTATATGCAGCACTTAGAATGGGGCCTGGCTCAAAGCAGTGCTATTGTTCTTGTTTAGGAGAGAAAACATGAAGCTATATTAATGTCTTACATAAATATTAATATGTAATATATTAATATGTAATATATTAATTGAAAATGGAGGATACAAAATAAACCTACAATGTGATGTCAATTTTTTTTTATGATTAGCCATATTCATAGGACAAAGACTGGGAAAAAGTAACCATTAAACTATAAACATTTTGTGCTCAGGACTCCTTTATGCTCTTGGAAATTATTGAGGATCACAGACAGCTTTTGTTCATGTGAGATCTACTTATAGGTGGTTATTATATTCAAAGTTAACATGAGAAAATGGAAAGACATAGTTCTGTGCCAGCACAGGAACTGTTAGAGTAAGGATATCATCACACATTATGTACCTTCTGGAAAACTCTGCTGTACACTCATGAGAGAGTAAGAGTAAAGCAAACAAATAATGGTTTAGAATGATTATGAAAAGAATTCAGACTCTGTAGACCCCTTAAAAGAGTCTCAGAGACCCCCTCCAGGGGGTCACGCTTTGAGAATGTTACACTAACCCAGTAACTATGAGTATAAATCATTTATATATTTTAATTGTCTTCTGTATTTTTCAACCTCTCTATCATAAACATATATGAATTTATAATTACAAAGTGTAAGAACAATTTAAAAATATATTTCTTATAGTCATGCTGCAGGAATACACATTCAGTTGGATCTGAAGTTCTTCTACCTGAATGGGAGTCCTGGATTTTCCAGAGCTCTGAGATGATTCTTTGAGATGTCCCAAGAATGCAGGAACTGGTAGTTCTATGCAGTTGACATTATTTTGTGTGCTTTTGGTGGGTGGTGGTAGACAGACCACCACCTAAAGAAAATGCTTTCGAAACTCTCAGGAGGAAGCTAGATCAGAGACAGAGGACCGGTGAATGGCTTCTTTCTTTCTGACATGCTTATGGACAGAATAGGGGTCTCCTCACAAACAGTCTAGTCACGGAGCCAAGAAGCCTGTTCTGCACGTCTTCACCACAGGGATCATGTGGTCTCAATGATGGCGTCTGGCCCTGGGTGCTCAACACCGAGCCAAGCATGTGACACACAGTAGGCGTTCAGTCTTTGCTAAATGAATCGTTGTGTGAGCCTACAGGCAACCTACAAGCTGCCAAGGGCTGTTGTAATAATCGTTTCCGTATCAAGTGCTGTCCATGTATGGTCCCAGTCTCAACCTCCAGCAACTCTCTGAGGTGGAACTTTTATCATCTCTGCCTTCCAGACAAGAATATGGAAGCTCAGAGAGTATCGGTCACCTGCTCAGGGACACCCAGCCAGGAAAGAGCTTGGTCTGAATGCTGAAGCATATTCCTAATTCTATAGAATTCCTAATTCTATATAAATATAGTTCTATAATTCTATAGAATTATAGAATACCAGAAGGCTGGTATGGTTTCAGGGGTGCTAGGAATTGCTGAGAAGAAGATCACCTCAAATCCTGATATTAAAACCCCACCCTGGGGGTGCCTGAGTGGCTCAGTGGGTTAAAACCTCTGCCTTTGGCTCAGGTCATGATCCCAGGGTCCTGGGATGGAACCCCGCATCGGGCTCTCTGCTCAGCGGGAAGCCTGCTTCCTCCTCTCTCTCTGCCTGTCTCTCTGCCTACTTGTGATCTCTCTCTCTGTCAAATAAAGAAATAAAAATCTTAAAAAAAAATACCCACCCTTATGGGGAATCTGGGTGGCTCAGTCAGGACATCCAACTCCTGATTTTGGCTCATGTCACCATCTCAGGGTTGTGGGACTGAGTCTATGTCAGACTCCACACTCAGCACGGAGTCTGCTTTTCACCCCCTCCCTCTTCCTCCGCCCCTCCCCCTTGCTCATGCTCTCTCTCTCTCTCAAATAAATAAATAAAATCTAAATAAATATAAAGAATAAAACCCCACTCTTAGAAACCCTTGTCTCTGGCTGAAACCTATGAGCTGCGGCTTTCTGAGTATAGGTTACAATGTGTGTGGGGACCAGGGATTGGCAGGAGGGAGGAAGAAGGAGCCTGGAGTAAGTTGAAAAGGGGAGCTGGAGAGGTTGGGACGTACCATAGATGTGGAGAAGCCACAGAAACTTGAAGCTGGAGGAATTGAAGACCCACACAACCACCCCCTTCCCAGGTTTCCTGGGAACTGAAATCTGGGCCAACAGGAGGAGAATCTCTCTTAACAGGCTGAGCTGACACCAGAGCTGCCTAGAAACCGTGTTTGAGGAGGATGGAGGACACAAATGGGCTCGGCCTTCCTTTAGTATGTCGAAGTCCCTGCAAAGACCTCACTCACTCAAGATGGCAGCTCTTGTCCACCCAACATCTCAGCAGAACAACACCCATTTGGCTTTCAGTGAATTCTCCAGTTCTTCTCATGGTGACCAGAGAACTGGTATCTGAGCCCCGAGAGCCAGGCTGCAAACCCAGGCTCTTAATCACTGTGTTAATTAAAATTTAATCATATCAGAAATCCATATCAAAGCAGTTTTGGTGTTCCCTGTCCTGCTTAAGAGTCCCCTAGCCTTGATGCTCATAACCCCATTTCCTTCCCCTTTGTGACATTTATCACACCTGTGACAACTTGTTTCTTGACTATCTTCTCAATAGACTGACAGTCAATGAAGTCAAGTTCTGCGTCCATCCTATTCATTACTGTATACTCAATACCTAATTGTTTCTGGTATTCAGTAAGTGCTCAATAAGCATTTGTTTATTGGGAAGGAAAAAGGGAAGGTTAGAGCGGGGAGAGAGGGGGAGAGGAACAGGGAGAGATGAGAGAGAAGGAGAGAGGGAAGAGATGGATAAGGATGGAAAAGGAAGAAGGGGAGGGTGAGGAGGATGGAGGGGAGGTATGGGAGGGAGGGGAAGTTGGAGTGGGAGGGAGAGGCTTGATCAGAGCCCATCATCCCCCTGTCCCCCACCCCCAGATCCCAGGAGTATTCACCAGCTGAGCCCTTTCTGATCTATTTCAGTCCAGCAGGTCCCAGGGCTGCCTTGAACCTGAGGAGTCCTCCATGGGGAGTATAGAAGTAGAATGTGTTCATTGGTTCATCAATAGATCCAACAGGACTTACTGTGCATCAAACAACTTGCTCTGCTTGGGGGATACTAAGGTGAGTGAGAACAGACAATGTCCCTGACCTTGTGCAGCTTAGACCACAGGCATGAACATAATCAAACAGGTGCACAGAAAAATAACGAACAACTAGGATGAGTACTCTAAAGAAATAAGGGCATCCACTGGAAATGGCAGAGTCTGGCATGTACCTGGTGTTGTGTTGGGGGGTGACGATGGCAACCAAGTTCCATCGAGATAGCTTCCCTGGGGGGAGGAAGTGATACTTGAGCTACAGCTGGTGGGTCAGGTGAACTGGAGCAGTGTTTGTCAACTTCAGTATTATTGGCATCTGGGGCCAGTTAATTCTTTGTCTAGGTAGGGGGTGGGGGGGAGGGGCTGCCCCAGGCACTATACCATCTTCAGCAGCAGCCTTGTCTTTTACCCCCTAGATGCCAATAACCCCACTCCAGTGGCCCAGCTGGGACAAGCCAAGCCTCTCCAGACATTGCCAGATGTCTCCTGTGGGGCCAAATCACCCCGACTTGAGATCCACTGAACGATGGGAAGAGGCCAGTTGCTTGGGGAATGGAAAAGAGCAGGAAGGTGAAAGGAGCCATGTCTGCAAAGGTCCAGGGTAGGAGAAGAGTGCAGTTGGAGGGGCTGTCCATGAACTCGGAGAGGCAGGCAGGCTCAGACTCTGTAGGCTGAGAAAGAAGGAAATGAATGGTCTCCTCTCTGGTAAAGAAAACGTGCAGAGAGAGGGTGGGAGCCTGCAGAGTTCGTGACAAGATCTCTTGACTCTAATCATTGGGATCCCAAAAGAAAGAAGCCTCCAGAAATCCGGAGCCCTGAGACAAAATTAATGGAGCTGGGTTAGCACACGCAGTCCATCCACCCGGCTCCCCGGGCTGACGAGGGGATGACAGATGAACCCAAGTAGGGCATGATGATGTGCCAAGGGCTCCATTTAATAAATCAGCTGACACTCCCCTGCATTTGCATTGCTAATGGTCATACCTATACCCCAGGCGTTGCTGCACCAACTTGTCTGCGGCCTCCCCATCTGGGACTTCCCAAGAGAGTTGGCAAAGGATGGCTGGGTGCTGGGCGGTCAGGTCTGAAATGCATTTTAAAATCAGCCTGGGGCTGGAAGGTGGGGAAACTGTCCAGAAAGCTCCGGCCACAGATGGGCAGGCTCAGTGTCCTAGAGGGCACCTCAAAGCTGAGTCACAGGGCCCCCGAAGCAGAACCGCTCTGGAATGGGACACCAGGGCATTCCAGCTCCCAGATACATCCTTAGTTCTGGTCACTGAGCAATGAGGCATTCTACCAGGAATTCTCTGCTAACTAGCTGTGACCTCCAGTAAGTCCAAGTTAAATGCTTTGGATCTCAGATCTCCAATACATGTTGAAATTTTTTTTTCTTTGTTTGGGGGTGGGGTGGGCTGAGTGGAATAGGCAGAGAATGCCAACTATCAGAATCATCTAGGAGCCTTTTCCGTATTTCAATATTTCAATATTGGGGAACTCCATGCCCCAACTACCCTTAAGATTCCCACGAGCTCTCAGGGGAGCGTGTCCTTTAGGATCTGTGCCGCAGATTTTTCCTCCTGAGGCAGATTCCAGGACAGTTTGATAGGACACTGCCCCTGATCCTGTCTTTATTTAAAATGTTGGTATAGTGGTGCCTGGGTAGCTCAATCATTAAGTGTCTGCCTTTGGCTCAGGTCATGATCCTATGGTCCTGGGATCGATCTCCTTTCTCTGTGGGAAGCTTGCTTCTCTTTCTCCCACTCCCCCTGATTGTATTCCCTCCCTCACTGTGTCTCTCTCTCTCTGATATAAAGAAATAAAATCTTAATAAAATAAAATAAAATGTTGGTATGCTTTCCTTTTAGACTCTTTTTTTGCATTAATTTTTATTTTTTAAAATATTGCATTAGAATATTATCTTCACGACCAAAGTTTTTAGTGCCCCTTAAATTATTATATTATATTTTAAATTGTGGCAAACCAGGCATAACATAAAATTTACTGTCTTAAGTATTGGGAGGTGTAAGTGTAAAAGCTTCCATGTACAGTTGAGTGACATTAAGTGCATTCACACTCTTGTGGAGCCAACAGTACCAGCCATTTCCAGAAGTCTTCATCTTCCCAAACTGAAACATTATATACACATTAAACAGCAATGCCCCATCTCCTCCTTCTAGCCCCTGGCAGCCAGCATTCTACTTCCTGCCTTTATGAATGTGACAATTCTAGGTACCTTTCATAAGTGGAATCCTCTAGTATTTCTGTTTGTGACCGGCTTATTTCACTCGACATGATGTCTTCAATGTTCCTCCATGTTGTAGCCTGTGTGAGCCCTTCTTGCCTTCATCTAGCCAAACAATTCTCCATTGTGTGCGTGAACACTACATTTGCTTTGCCGTGTGTCCAGCCGTAGGGGACTGGGGTTGCTTCTACCCTTCAGCTTTTCTAGAACAAAGCTGCTATAAGCATGGGTGCAAATATCTGCTTGAGATCCTCCTTTCAATCCTTTTTGGTAGACACCCAGAAGAGAAGTTGCTGGATCATGTGCTAATCCTATCATTAATTTCTCAAGAAGCCGTCACACTGTTTTCCACAGTGGCTGCACCACCTTACATTCCCACCCACGGTGCACAAGGGTTCCAACTTCTCCTCATCCTTGCCGACACTTGTTCCTTTCTTTTTTCGTTTCTTTTTTTAAGGTTTTATTTATTTATTTGAAAGAGAGAATGAGAGAGAGAGAATGAGCAAGGGGCGAGGCAGAGGGAGAAGCAGACCCCCCCTCAGAGCAGGGGAGCTCCACATGGGACACGATCCCAGGACGCTAGGATCGTGACCTGAACTAAAGGCAGACGCCTCCCTGACTGAGCCATCCTGGCACCCCTCTTTTTTCTTCTTTGTTAAGTAGTAGCCATCCTAATGGATATGAGGTAGCAGAACTCCTTCAATTTAGCATGGAGGAGGTTTCTCACTCCAGGTAGGGACTGTCTCCCTACAGTCCCGCCCTGGCCCCTGGTCACAAGTTGACACTAGTGAGCCTCTGATTTTGATGGGCGTGTTTTACAATCCCAAAAGGGGTCTGGCAAGGAGAGAAATACTGTGTGCTGGCTTAGAAGCCTGGCTCTACTACACGGTAGCTGTGTGACCTTGGGCAAGATACTTAACCTGCCTGGGCCTTAGATTTCTCATGGATAAAAGGAGGCCAACAATATTATTGCCACAGGGTAATTCTAAAAGAATTATCACAAGGATCTATAAAGCTCGTAGACACAGTAAGCCTGTATGTGAAGGAGCGATAGCTATTATAATCCCAAATCTCACCTATGGAGGTAGCTGCTTTTTTAAAATAAACTTATCATTTTGGAATAATTTTAATTTACTGAAAAAGTCGCAGATAGGACAGAGAGTTCCCATGTACCCTTGACCCATCTCCTCTAATAGTAACGTCTTACATGATCCCTTTACACTTGCCAACCAAGAAATTAACATCGGTGCATGACTCTTAGCTAAACTACAGACCTTATTTGCATTCCACTGATTTTTCCACAAATGTCTCTTTTTTGTCCCAGGATCCAAGTCAGGATCCTGCATTAGAGGTGTAGTTATTCATATTTGCTTAGTTTACTTTGTTCCTGTGTCTGCTTTTTTGCCTGAAATGTGTTCTCCAATGCCAGAGTCTGAATGTCTTTAGAGGGGGGCCTGGTTCTCCTTGCTGCTGCAGTGGGTCACCACTCTCTAATGTCAAGTCCCCGCTTGGGGCATTCGTGATTACCAGCCTGCCCCGGACTCCAGAGTCTGTAACCTCTGGATTGCGTGATGGCTCAGCCCTTCCCTTCTGAGAGACTGTAATTTGATGATTAATTCTCCTGGATCTCCAAAGATCTTCTACGAGAATTCAAATAGAGTTGGGTAGCTGGTCCGAGTAAGGAAATTCACAGATAAACATTGTAGCAGAAATTAGTTGAGAGGGAGCAAGGCCTCCCAGGAATAGTCTCTGACAGAGTACTGGGAAGCCAGAAGGTGATGGGCGTTGGAGATGCACCTCCAAGGGCCGGCTGCCCAGGTACTAATGCTAGACTTATCCACCTTATGTCTTGAGTGTGGGCGGGGTGGGGGGGGCGGGGGCGGCCCTGCCTGAGAGAGGCCCTGACCTCAGCTCTGGGACCGCCCTCCCACCCCGTGCTCCCTGGCATCATGGGTCCGTGAGCCCAACCGAGCCCACCACACTGCTCATCTTAAGCCATTCCCCTGACTCTGCCTTCTCCCCTACCAGAATGGAGGTAACTCAGATCCTTGGTAGTGGGTGGAAAGAAGGGCTAGAAAAAACTCAGCCACCCAGAACAATTTAGGAAGGTCTTTGTCTTTGCCCAGGGCTACACAAAGTGAGAAGCAGGGATTTGAAATCGAGGAGCTGACATCTCACTCCGGTAGCAGCAGTATTTTCAATCTTGTTTTTGACTCAGAAATAGACCAAAGGCTATGAGCAATCACCTACCTTGTTTTCTTTTCTCCATCTTTACCTGGATACCCACACCCAGAATCTCACACAAGAGTCGCCGGTCTGGTATCTGGACATTTAGAGAAGTGAGAGAAGTGCACTGACTGACCCGGAGTGTGAACGAACGCAAACAGGTGACAGGATCGGTTATTAAAAAATAAAACAAGTGAGAATTGTTTTCCCAACTTAAATCCTTGAGCAAATCCCCTTGTTTATGGGGAGAGCTTACAAGATGCCTCCTGTTTCAGCCATACACTCTCCCTGCTGTCCTCACCCCAGTGCCCGTCTTGGAGCTATAGCGTCACTGGGTAACAGAATGGGTCTCATTTTGAGTGCCAGCTCTGTCACTAACTCGCTGTGTGACCTTAGGCAAGTTACTCAACCTTTCTGTTGAGTAAGCCTCAGCATCACCTGTGGAGTGAAGAGAATTGTGGCACCTGCCTCCCGGCTTTGTCGTGAAGTTAAATGAAAAGCAGAGAAAGCAGAGCACGCCCAGTGCTGGTGTGTAATCGGTGCCCCAAACATTTAGCTCTTCTCACGTAGAATGCTCAGGGAAAGGCAGCACCATGATCACCCAGAAAGCCACCAACTTGGAGACAAGGAGAGAGAAAACAGGTAGGCGTGAGCAGAGAGCTGCTGTGGACGGAGGACATTGTGGGCGCTTTAACCACTAAAGGGCTTGCACACGTAGCGGCTCGGTATTTCTGAGGGAGCCTTACAAATGTTTCCATTTGCCAAATGAGGAAAGTTCAGCCCAGAGTCCACACGATGCATCAGCGGTCACACAGCAGAAGAGACATCTAACTGGCCTGGAAATAGTGGAGTGGTTAAGAGGATGAACCCTGCATCTCCTACTACTGACCCTTGCTTCCCTACCTCTGCCCCTGCATCTGGCCACCTGCTCTGTTTCCATGAGTTCAGGTTTTTTAGATTCCACATGTGAGACCATTCAGTATTTGTCTTTCTTGGTCTGACTTACTTCACTTAACATGATGCCTTCAAGTTCCCATCACGTTGTTCTAAATGACAGGATTTCTTTCCTTTATATGGCTGAGTAATATTCCATTATATGCCAATACTCCATTCCATTATAGATCGTGTTTTCTTTTTTTAAAAAATTAATTTATTTGGCAGAGAGAGAAGCAGCAGAGGGAGAGGGAGAAGCAGACTCCCCGCTGAGCAGGCAGCCCGATGTGGGACTCGATTCCAGGACGCTGGGATCGTGACCCAAGCCGAAGTCAGACACTTCACCTACTGAGCCACCCAGGTGCCCCCATATATCACATTGCCTTTATCCATTCACATTCGCGGATGGACACTCTGGGGGTTTCCATGCCTCGTCGCTTGCAAACAATGCTGCGATGAACATGGGGTGCGGGCTGTCTCTTCGATGCAGGGCCCGGTGATGATAGTTAACACTAGGTATTGGATATTTGAAGGCTGCTAAGTGAGTAGACTTTTAATTAAGAGCTTTCACCACACATACACACACCCACCCACAGATGTAACTGTGCTCAGTGAGGGATGCCAACTGGCCCTGCTGTGGTGATCATTTCCCGATATACACACGGATGTCGGTGCGTGTTTGGGCACGGCATATATATCTACCTGCATCCAACCGTCCCATCGTGCACCTTAAACTTGTACAGTGTTACCCGTCAAATCACACCTCAGAAAAGCTGAGGGGAAAAAGAGTATGAACCCTGGTGCTCAAACCCTTCCTGTCTGCCACCTCAGACTGGCTATGTGATGGGGGGGGGGGGTCTGGGTAAGTTCTGTGTCTCAGTTACCTTGTATGTAAAGTGGGGGTAATGACAGCACCCTAAAGGGTTATGGGGAAGACTCAGTGAGGAAAAGAGTGTGGCACACGGTCCCCAGTAGTCTCTAAACACGTGGGGAAAAAACCTTGAAAACTGTAACTTCCCGTTCCTTGAACACAGAACGAATTGAAAGAAACGCCCTTCCCCTCCCCCCATTTTACAGGCAAGAAAACTAAGCCCAGAGAAATGGGAGGGTTTGGGCTTCTGCTTAGGAAATGAAATAAGGGGAAATAAAATCCAGGAGATTAAAAAAATAAAGCCCCTGCAATAAAAACACAAAGAGACAAAAGAGTGGGGCCGGACCCAAAAGGAGCTAGACAGAGCATCACAAAAATGTGCAGGCTGAGAAGGTTAGCAAAACAGTGAGCTCACTTCTGACAGCTAACCGGAAAGAATAAACCAGGCTGTCACACACCTGGGAGGCCTGGCCCGGCCGGCGGCCAGCATGCCCGTGGCAGCCTTGCCCTGGGTGCTGCCATGTTGCTCCATGTCCCTTCCCCCCAACCCCTGCTCGGCCGCATCTGGAGGGCGTCCTGGTGGAGCCCCTTGAGAAGATTGATTCTGAGTTTCACAGTCGGCCTCAGTTCCCAGGCTCAGTCACACAGCCCCTGTGTAGACTGACAAAGTCGCCTTTGATAGGCAAAGTGTTTAGAAAGAGCAGGCTACAAAGAGAACACCTTCCTTGAAAGCCGGGGTCTGGGGAATTGGCATAGACTATACCATGTTCTAGATCCTTCCAGAAACATGGCTTCTCTTCTCCAGGCATCCTTGTACACCGTGACTTAGGTTTGACACACACGTACACACACACACACAAACTAGAAGTCAGATGGTGGCAGAATAGCACAGGAAACGCACAGGGGCAGGGGAAGCTGCAGGGATGGGTGTGGGAAGGGCTCCATGGTCTGTGAGCTCTCACCTCTTCAAATACTTGTCCTCCTTCCTGAAACAAGGTGTATGTGTCTCTAACCTACACATACCCCTCTTTCCCCGCCCATGAACGGTGTGGTGCCAGGTCACTCACCCCTGCCCATCCTGTGAAGAGGAGGCCATCATCTTCTCCCTTCTTCCCTGTGTATCTGGGTGTAGCCGGCAGGCTGTCTGGTCTCCTGTCGCCCTCTCCTGCAGGTGTCCTCTGAGTGGCCTCAGGTGGGGGCCAAGACTCCAGAGGCCTGTGGGCAAAATGGGCAGCTTCTCCCTGCTGGCAGTGGAGCCCAGCTCCTGCTAACCTTGGCAGGTCCCAAACCAGATTTTCCCAGCCAGCCCTCAGTTTGTATTACTTCGTCACACTCCACAAGGGCAATTCATTAAATGGGCCATTCAATGTGATGGGATCTGTAGGGTTTGCTGGAATGTTGCATATAGATAAATACACGCAGCAGAAAGATAGCCTTTTCTGTAAAACTGTAACCGACTTGGGCTTCTGAAAAAATAATCCTTTCCCATAACAGACAACAGGAGCACACAGTGTAGACAGGACAATGTGGTAGATTGGGAAGAGCAATCACCTTTTGAAGAAAAATTTGGGATATCTGTTTTATTTTTTTCTAGTTTAAAAATTAAGTGATGCTATATGCAGTAAAATGTACCTTTTTTAGTGTGCAGTTTTATGAGTTTTGACTCATGCCTACGTGCATGGGACAAATACAACACACGACCATCCCATAGCCCCCAAAAGTTCCCTCCTACCCCTGTCATGGATTGAATTGTGTCCCTGCAGAATTTCTCTGGTGAACTCCTAACCCCCAGCACCTCAGACTGTGACCTTATTTGGAAATTGAGTCTTTATACAGGTAATCAAGTTCAAATGAGGTCATTAATGTGGGCCCTAATCCAAAAGGACTGGTGTCCTTACAAAAAGGGGAAACATGCAGATACACACACCCAGAGATGCCACCACCATCTAAAGCCAGAGAGGGGCCTGGAACAGTCAAGTCTTTCCCTCTCAGCCCTCAGAAGGAACAGCCCTGCCAACACCTGACTGCAGACTTCCAGCCTCCAGACCCTTGAGACAATAAATTGCTATTGCTTAAGTCATCTGTTGGTGGCACTTTGTTATGGTGGCCCTAGTAATGAACACAGCCACTTTCCAATCACCTCTCCACACCCTGGTGTCTGGTGGTCAGCAATCTCATTTTCATGCCTATAGTTCTGCTCCTTACAGAAGCTCTGTGAGTGGAATCATGCTCACATAGACTTGAGCCTAGCTTGCTTTTTTTTTTTTTAAAGATTTTGTCTATTTATTTGACAGAGAGATAGAGATCACAAGTAGGCAGAGAGGCAGGCAGAGAGAAAGGGAGGAAGCAGGCTCCCTGCTGAGCAGAGAGCCCCATGTGGGGCTCTATCCCAGGACCCTGGGATCATGACCTGAGCCAAAGGCAGAGGCTTAACGCACTGAACCACCCAGGTGCCCAGAGCCTAGCTTTCTTTATCCACTACAATGCTTCTGAGAGTCACCCATGGTCCTTTATTTCTCATTCCTTTTTATTGCTGAGGAGTATTCCATTTTGTGGATATACCACAGTTTCCTTATCTGGGCAACAGTCCATGTTGTGGTTATTGTGACAAAAGCCCCCATAATTGTTCACATATACATTTCTTTCTTTCTTTCTTTTTTGCAGGTGAATATAATTTTCATTTCTCTTGGATAAACACATATGGGTGGAATTTCTTGTCATATGATTTCTGTATGTTTACATTTGTAAGAAGCTACCAAATTGCTTCTCAAGTGGCTATTCCATTTTCACATTTTTGCTGGCTACCGTGTAAACACTTTAGATTTCTGCATTCTCTTCATCACTCTTGGGGTTGTCTATTGTTCTGTTTTTGCCATCCAAGTGGGTATGTACTGGTATCTCATTTATGCTTGTTTCTTTTTTTAAGATTTTATTTATCTGAGAGAAAGAGAGACAGAGAAAGCACAAGCAAGGGGAGCAGCAGAGGGAGAAGGAGAAGCAGACTCCCCATTGAGCAGGGAGCCTGACACAGGGCTCCATCCCAGGACCTGAGGATCATGACCTGAGCCAAAGGCAGACGCTTGACCGACTGAGCCACCCAGGTGCCCCTCATTGTGGTTTTATTTGCACTTTCCTAATCACTCAAGATGTTGAGCAGCTTTTTCTGTGGTTATTTGCCATCCATGTAATTTTTTTCTGTGAAGTATCTATTCAAATATTTTTGCCATTTTTAATTGGATTGTTTTCTTATCATTGAGTTTGAAAGGATAAAATTCCTTTATCAAATATGTGTTTTGTAAATAGTTTCTATCAGAATATGGACTGTAGGGGCGCCTGAGTGGCTCAATGGGTTAAGCCTCTTCCTTCAGCTCAGGTCATGATCTCAGGGTCCTGGGATCAAGCCCTGCATCCGGCTCTCTGCTCAGTGGGGAGCCTGCTTCTACCTCTCTCTCTGCCTGCTTGTGATCTTTGTCAAGTAAATAAAGTCTTTGAAAAAATTTAAAAAAAGAAAGAATATGGACTGTCTTTTCATTTTCTTAACAGTATCTCTTGAAGAGTATAAGTTTTTAATTTTGAGCTAGTCCCATTTATCATTTTTCTCTTGATGCATCATGCTTTTGGTGTTGTATTGAAACCATTGCCTAACCCAATGTCACAGAGATTTTCAGAATCCATGCTTTTCATCTGACTGAGCAGCTGATTCTGACCCCAGACCAGTTGTTCCTTTCTCAGCCTTGGTTGACCTTGCTGTGAAATGTGGGGATTGAAGTGATAAATATTTTTCAAACTTTCTGAAAACAAGACAGCTGGCACTCTGCATGGGACCCTAGCATATAAAAATGGATACAAGTGTTTCTGGGGCCTTGCCCTTCTGGACTCTCTTGAGCAATGCTTCCTCGCCTTTCCCATGTTCACCAATCACCCAAGGGCCTCATGAAAATGGACATTCGGATTCCTAGGTCTGGGATAAAGTTGAGATTCTTCAGCTCCCACAGGTTCCAGGTGACATGTGCCCTGCTGGTCCAGGGAGCTCGTGTGGAGCAGCAAAGCTCCAGGGTCCTCTTTAGGACAAACTGGGAAGTCCACCTCTGTCACACAAGACTGAGGATTTCTACAGCGTGTTTCTTCCAAGGAAAAGCAAATCTCTTCCATATCAGTAATTCTTTTTCTCTCCTTTCGGTCTCTCCTATGATTACCCCCCACTTCACTGATGGGTACACCACGGTCCAGGTTTGAGCCAAGTTCACTAGAACACGGCAGAATCGGGTGGAGAAGAACACTTCCAACAGCTGGGGGCTAGCGATCCAATAAAATCTGCCTCTACTTAGAACTTGTTCTGTTGCATCAGAAACTCAAACCGGCTTAAGGAAGAGGCAGAAGTGTTTTGGCTTGTGCAACCGAAAAGTCTGAGGCTGTATTAGCTGTAGGCACAGTCAGAGCCAGGGGTTCCAATGCTCTCATAAGCAGCATGGCTCTGAAAGTTTTCATTCTGTATGCCTCTCAATAGGTTTCAATCCCAGTTAGGTACCTCGCACGCTGTCATAGGAAGACCCCGAGCTGGTCCGGGCTTTAGTCCATCAGCTTAGCACCACTGGCAGAGACACGGCTCCACTTCTCCAGTAGTTTCAGTAAAAGCCCTACATTTGAGTTTCGATGGCTTACACTGGCCACATGCCTGTCTGTCCATGTAGCAGTGACAGGAGCCAGTGGGACTATGGGGTGCAGATCTAAAGGATGGAGATGAAGCATGGGGGTGAAGTCAGCTTCACCTGAACCACATGAACATGAAAGATGGAAAGGATGGTCTTCCCAAAAAAGGAAAGAAAGGTATCCCTGCCAAAAAAGATTTTTTTTTTCCTGGATGGGCAAACAAAAGTGCCCACTACAGTCATTATGAAATCATATGCATGAAAGCCTTGGGTTTAAAAAAAAATTTTTTTTTTTTTTTTTTTGTCTTTCAGGGGGAGGAGGAAACAAGGATCTGTAACTCTGGCCCCTCAGGAAACACTCTCATTGTGCCTTTGGTACCACACCTCTTCTTTAGTGCTCCATGTGCTTCAGCTTCTTGAACCCCACCTCCAATGCCCAAGATTTTCATGCCACCTCTCTCAGTATGATAAATGCATTTTGATGCTAAAAATTTATGTTCCTTCCCCTCCCAGTTTTTTGAACTTAAGATGAGGATTGCAACAGAGAGGGTAATGCTTGGTATACAAAGTGACTGTGCACTAAAGATGGAATTTCAGGCGTTGGCGGCAGGGGGGGCTTTATTTTCCCGGGAGAGAAGGATCTTCTTGGTCTTGCCAACTTATCCAGCTGGTTTTGCTGACCCACAAAGTTGGCCAGGTTCACAGCCTTCTAGCCCTAGATCAATCCCCTCTGTCTGGAGGTGGCAGTGGAAGCAGGTGGAGTCACAGCTGGGCTGATTAAAGGCGATGGGAGGAACCTCTAAATAGAAGTGCAGGTGGAGAGCCTTGCCTAATTATCAATGGGACAAGCCTGTAAACGGAGACCTCAGGAGGGGAACATTCTTGCTTTGTCTCTGGCAGACAGAAGAGACTGGTTGGGGCTTGATAGCCATCAACTTCAGTCTTTCAGGCGTTTAGAAACGCCTTCCCTCCAACTGTCAGTCTGCAGACAGGCCCACACGACTCCCCGGGAGGAGGGGGATGGCTCTGGCGATGACAGAACCGGTTCTGGCCGGAGATGGGGACTGTTTCTGTGCGGGATCTGGTTGATGTTCTGTAGTGTCAGGTTAGGCTGATAGGGTATTTTATCGAATGACACAAATTCTACCTTCAGTAACAGTACCCCAATGTCAATAGTGAATGTAAATAGATTGTCTTGGAAAATGAGAAAACATGGGCACAGTGTCCCCGCCTCCCCCCCCTGTGGAGTGTGTGAGCTATGAGACCACACTTGGCATCCCGTAGGCACCTCTCCCTCTCTCCCTCCCTCGCCCAGTGCACACAATGACCCCCTTATGCGCTGCCCGCCAGCCTCCATGGGAAGGGCACTTGGTGCGTGCAGAGTTTGACTACAGTAGTACTGTACGTGGTAATAATTAACTTGAACTGGCATTTACGATGATGAGATGTGGTGTGTGCTGCTCTCCCTTCATCCCTCCAGCAAACAGAACGTCCTGACTCTAAACAGGTAGGACCAGTTGCCGCCAGGCCCTCAAAGACACAGTGTTCTGCTCTGGAATTAGCCGAGCATAATGGGCCCATTGAATCTGGCAGCGGGCACTTTCGTCTCTGGGCTGTACAAATTCAGGTGTTGGACCTAGACCCCGGGGGCTGGTGGGTAGGTTGGGGTTTCTAAATGGGCTTTGTTCACTCACTGGAAGAGAAAACACCAAAGATGAGCACAGAACTCTGGGAACTGGGCATAAAGCTTCAAACAGATTCCCTCCATAGAAGTCGGGGGCCGAACCATCCCTCCTAGTGGCTTCATATTGAAAACAAGGCTTTATCCCCCTAAGGCCCTTTTGTATAATGATCGGTAAGGTGGGCGGAAGTCCAGCTTTCTGGGTAGCTGGGGTTGAGGCGGAGAAACGGCACAGAGCGATCCCATAGTTTGCTCAAAACACGAAGCAGGCATGAACTAGAACTGGAAGCTAGACGGGTCTCTCAATTTTTGTGTTTTGGCCTCACTGAAACGGGCGAAACGGGCAACTACCTTTGCTCAGGTCATTCGATTCCAGCCAAGTGTCCTTCCTACCTTGTGCTCTACTCCTTATCAGGTAGAATAGAAGAAGCAGTGGGTGGGGCAAACAGTAAAAGAAAGAAGGTTCCAGTCCGGGCTCTGGTACCCACAGCTGTGTGACGCTGGGGAGAGCCCTTCCCATCATTGAACCTTGGTTTCTTATCTGCAAAGAAAGAAAGCCAGGACGAGTGTCTCCAGAGTGGCTTATAAGGCTGGTGTTCAGTAAGTAGAGCCCTGCCACGAGCCCCAGGGAAGCCCCAGGGAAAAGCCTGGGGCGTGCTGTGGTATGAAGGTGCTGGAAGGGAAAAGGAAGCCCTGAGAAGCATGCCAGTAATTTGGAGCTTTTACCATCTTTCCAGTGACGAAAAGGAGCCTTCCCCCCCAAAAATGCTAAAGTGCTAATTGGGATCGTAGAGTCCATTTTATTGAACTCTTTCATTTGCAGGCTCCGAATCTTCAGATGTCATGACTTGGCCAAGGTCACAGAGAAAAGGGGCAACAGACCTCCTGCTTCCCATCCACGTGTTCTTCCTAGGTACTCAGTAGCTCATGATGAGACCAGCCCCCAGTGGGCAGCAGTGACAACCAGAAACAGAGATTCCAGGGGACCCTGTCATGGTTACACGGTGATATCAGTGATATCACGGTGAGCTCAGACCCTGTGCTATGCCCGTTACCTCACTTTTTTTTTTAATTTAAAAGCTGATGATAGGTACACTGAAACTAATATAGTATTTTCTGTCGATTATATCTCAAATTTTAAAAAATGACCCATGATCTCTGTGTTTTTATCAATTCTATATGAAGGTGTGGACAGTTATGCTTACAGGATGATTTGCCTGAAGTCACAAGGTGTAAATTTTAAACCGAAGGACTCTAGCATCACAACCTGTTCACTGGACCATTGCATCACACTGCCCTGTTGGGGGTGAGGGCAGGATGTGGGGCCCTGGGCTCTTATTCGGAGTCAGGGAAATATCGCATAATGATGGATTTTTAGAAATGATTTCAACATTCCTGATTAGAGAGAATCCCTTGGAGAACAGGGCACCCTCATCTTTATATGTGCTGTGTGATCTTTTCTTGATTCACTGGAGGCAGGCGTTGGAGACAGAGACCTAGCCGTCCTATTTCAACCCCCCCCCCCCCCACCAAGGGTTTCTTCTTCTTCTGCCATATTGCTGGGATTTTAACACCCTGGGCCCAGCCAGTAGGTGATCCCATCCAGAGGGAGAGTTTTTATAGAATCCTCCAAAGACAAAGAAAGCAGTGTGGTCACTTTCTGGCTCCTGCTACCAAGGCAGACGGGACATTAGCCCCAAGATCCTTCTCCAGTAAAGACCTTGTTTCTGTGTCTTTGTGTGATTGTTGGGTTGGCGGGGAGTGTTCGATGGAGAATGGGGAGTAATCACTTCCAAAAACCACCAGAGCAACTTGAAATGCTTTTCTCTGTCTCATTCCCGACATAATCCTCGAAACTGTAAATGGGGACGGATGCCTATTTCCAAATGGATGGTCCAAATTCAGCCCCAGGAGTCTCAGCCACTGGTCTTCCCTCCCAGAACCCTAGGTGGAGGCAGAGAAAGAGAACGAGGTGCCTGGTGTGTCCCCAGATGCCTCCTTTACTCAGGGGTATCATGATATCGGGCCATAGACTATGCCCCTGATGACGTTCGATTCTAGGAAAAATGTTCGGCTTTGCCAATCTAGAACTAGCTGACCTCAAGACAGAATGTCCTCAGAGCCACATGGCCCTTGGGGCAGGCCTGGGCTGGAGTCATTTGTCTCTTAAGCACTGACTATAAAGATGACCAGGGCTTGCAGAGTCCAAGTTCACAGGACACAGCCTAGGAGGGTTTTGATTTGCCTTCCATAGGCTGCATCGGCACCAAACACCTCAGTGGAATGCCCCTTCCTTAGGGAAGCCTTACCATTACCTCCAGTCAAGCTATGTCCCCTGTCACTCTCTCTAGTTCTTACCACAATAGCTGTTACACAGTTCCTTGCAAAAGTATATGTCACCAGCACCTGCCTCTCGCAGCCTGGCAGCTCTACAGAGGACACTGAGTGTTGGACTGTTCCATTGACCCTGACTACAATGTTGGTATACAGTAGGCACTCAGCAAACCCTTGCTGAAGGAAGAGCAAGATGTAATGTAGAGAATATTACATCAAAAAATCAATAGGAAAATGTTAGAAATAGAAGTAATTTTATGTGTTTATTTCAACCCTAAAAAGTGAGGCCAGGAACCACAAAGTGACTTGTTCAAGGTCACCTGGCTGGGTAATTGGGGGTCTGGAACTACACCTAAGGCCTTCTGCTTCAGTCTGCTCATCCTGGGGATTTCCTGTAATGTCTGCTCTTAGCTCAAACTCCATGAGATACTAGCTCTCTCATGGAGTGCCCCAATCACCCCAACTCCAGATCCAGCTGCGGTCTCTACTTCTCTGTATCCCAAGTCCCAGTACGCTAGGATGAACCACTAGCAACTCCTGCCTGGATTGCAGGAGCTTCTTGGATAAACTCCCAATGGATGCTTGCCCCGTCTACTCTCTCCTGCCACCAGGGGCTTTTAACACTGTGCATCTTGGCACATCATTCCTTTGCTTCAGTCACACCTGGGAGTCCTGACTGCAAGCACCATCACCCCTTACCAAGACCTACATGGCCTGTACCGGCCAACCCGGTCTCCCTTCCCTTACTCTCCTAGCTACAGAGAAGCTGGCCTTTCTCTTCTGTTGCTCTGACATTTCAAGCTTGCAGTTTTTTCCTGCATGGAATGCTTTCTGGCTGATCTGCACATCATTCTTTTCACAGAGTATCACCTCTGACCACTGTATAAGGAGCATGTCCCCCTGTCCCCACACTGCTGTCCATCACATTATTCCATTTTGGTATGTCCACAGTATATGTCGCTCTCTGAAATCACCTTCTTCCATAATTTCTTTCCTTGTATACTATTTGCCAAGTCACACCCTAACGTGGCCCCCGTGGGAGTGAGAATGTTGTCTTGTACACTCCTGCGTGTCCAGCACTGAGGTCAGCACCCATAGGAATTTATTGAATTTGTTGAATGAATTAGTGTTTGCAACCTCTTCTCTTTAATTGGGGGTACTCTCATGGATTTGTTGTTTTAGTGGCAAAGAGTTAACTCATGTAAAATCCAAAATGTTCTCTTGGAGAAGGAAGACACTGAATAGGTCAAGCAGTCCCACAATTGGCCAGCATTAGAATCACCAGGAGGGTTGGTAAAAATAGAGCCTCCTGGGACCCAACCAGCCTCCAAAGGAGAAGAACATCCAAGCCCAGTCAGGAAGTTGCTGGCTACTGACAGGAAGTGGACCAATTTGGAAAACCACCGAGTGATAGGATCCAGAGCCAAGTACATGTTCTTAGCTTTGACCTTGTACCTGCACTTCTGGGAAATAATCCTAACCATGCAAAGGACTTTATGTGCAGAGATATTTATCTCATCTCATTTATAAAAGTGAAAACCTTAAAACAGTGTAAATATCTCAAAGTAGGGGAAGTGATTAAGGAACCCATGATATAGCCACTTGATGGACACTACAATGAATACTTGGGACCATGTTTCAACATGAAAGGCATTTTGCCTTTGCTCTAGTCTACCCAGGCGTTGGGTAAAATTCGAAACTAGATCTTGTCCACAGAGCACAGGGAGAGAGAGAAGAAAGATGAAGTCCACTCCAGACTGGTCGGTGGCGGGTTTACTACGCAATGGAACTTGAGAATGAGACATGTCTTAGGTGGCTGCAAGATGAGCAGCTCTCAGCACCTACCTAACAGAAGCCTTAATGGGATTCAGCCTTGCACAGAGTTTAGACAGCCTCAATAACACATCACTCCATCTCAAGGCTGTGTCCTTCAAACAGCTCCTAGTGTGAGACTGTTGGGTAGAATATACATTCCAAGTATAGGGGAGAGGGTAAGAAGACTCTGATTATCAGGTCCAGCTCATGGGTCTACCTGTGGTCATGTCCTCTCCATGACCTCCTCCAACAGTGTCCCTGCTCCAAATTCATAGATTGAAATCCTACCCCCAATGTGATGGTATCAGGAGGTAGAGACTTGGGGGAGGTGCTTAAGTCCTGAGTGTGGAGCCCTCATGAATGGGATGAGTGCTCTTATAGAAGAGACCCCGGACAGCTAGCTCTCCCATTACGCCATGTGAGAATACAATGAGAAGTTGGTAGTCCACAACCTAGAAGAGGGTTCTCAGTGGAACCCAACGGTGCTGGCACCCTGATCATGGACTTCCAGCCTCCAGAGTGGTGGGCAATAAATTTCTGCTGTTAGCAGCCATCCAGTCTGTTGTATTTTGTTAGAGCAACCTGAATGGACTAAGGCAGCCTTCTGAGAATGTAGAATTGTTCATTTGCTGTGATGGCACAACACATCCTGGCAGCTGACAATATCAGTTCCAATTCCGGCTCTGACTGGTTGTGATCCTGGACGAGCTACGAAGCCTCTCTGTGTGACTGATTCCTCTTCTGAAAATGGAGATCAATAACAGCACACATATTAGGTCCTCAGGAAATATATAGAATACTGGAAAAAAAACTCTATTAAAATGGCCACAGCCACTACGCTGACCTTGTTATGTAGGAGTGATATTTCTTTTCTTTTCTCCATCTTCCATGGGGTGGTCCTATTATCTCCATAATTTATCAAAAACACAACGACAGTCAAATCATCAGTGCAATGCAAAACCAGGCATTTTCATGAGGGACACGGGGCACATGGTGAGCACAGGGGTAGAGGGTGTGGCTGGAAAGAAAGCAAAGGCACCAAGGAATATTTTCAAATGTAAAGTCTTATATTCAAATTTAATATGAGTTAATAAAGATTGTAGCAATCACTCCTGCACCACCTATTTGGCCAAGCTTGTCCAGCCACCCCGTGGCCAAGCTGCATTCAGAACCTGGATGGTCCAGCTCCAGAGCCTGGGCTTCCCACTCTGAACCACATTGTTCCTTTTTTTTTTTTTTCTAAAGATTTTATTTGTTAGAGAGAGACAGTGAGCGAGCACAGGCAGACAGAGTGGCAGGCAGAGGCAGAGGGAGAAGCAGGCTCCCTGCCAAGCAAGGAGCCTGATGTGGGACTCGATCCCAGGACGCTGGGATCATGACCTGAGCCGAAGGCAGCTGCTTAACCAACTGAGCCACCCAGGCGTCCCCACATTGTTCCTTTTAAAAAGAATTTACGAAAAGAGAAGATATATTCACAGCTCCCGTTCTCTCTCCTCATAGATCCATCCAGCTGGGTGGGCTTCTGCTATTAATATACTCATGACATGAATATTTACTGAGTGCCTGCTTGCAGGAAAACAGCTCTGCCTGGTGCCTGGGGAGCTTTGCATGTACCCACAGAGACCTTGCACATACATGCTCCAACCACAGCTCCTCTGGGTCTTGACAGAATGCCTTGCAATCCTTCTGGAACACAAGAGCATGTGAGGTTTCCAGAGAGCTTCTCAGAGGCCATCGCCCCTAACCATTCTATCTCCCATCAGGAGACCATTTCTTACCATATAGGGCTTCCTACCATAGCCCTGTAAGAATAGAGCTGCAGAATAGAAAATCACTTGGAGGCAGTCTAGAATCGGGTCCTCAGCAATGGGGTATCCCACAACTCCCATTATAGTCATCGGTCCTCTTTGGTCTGTGGGGACAAGGATCATGGAAGCCTGGCTCCAGTGGCTTATTCTTCTTTGCTGTGCCAATCTAAAAGGGGCTCGTGTGCCTTCACCAGTCTAGAGACTCAGGCCTTGCCTCAGGCTTACCTTATCATGTAAGATGCATCTGTGGATAAAGTCTTAGGGAGCTTATGTCCTAGACAAGTGACAGACCCCAAAGATGGGCAGAGTAAATAGGTGAAGCCTGTCTGATAATAGAATTTCCACAATAATTTCCACAATAGAGATTGTGGAAAACAGTAGAAGGAAGGGGTTAACCTAGGGAAGTGGACAGGCTGCAAGTCCTCCTCCTCAAGAACATGAGCTCAGAGTAGTCTTGATGGGGTGGAGGAGATTAGCCAGAGGGATGTGTCGGCGGCGGAGGGAAGAGCCTGGAATATTCAAGAAAAGGCAGGGGGATGACACTGGCTGGAGTGCTATGAGGAAAGCTAGGCATGGAGGAGCAAAGTGGAAGCAAGGAATGATTCAAGAGGCAGCCATGGGTCAGGTCCTACGTGGCCTTGCGAACTATTTTAAGACTTTGGCTTTTCACTGACGGATAGGGAGAACCATGGCAGAGTTTGTGTTCTTCACATTTTTGTTATAAAATAAAAGAAACAGCATCCCACATAAAACAAACATATAGCTTGATGAATTATTATGAGGTCTGTACTCTTTAAACCACTTCCAGGTCAAGAAGGACATTTACCAATCTCCTCAGAAGCTCCTCCCCAGGTTCTGCCCCAATCCACATTCCCTGCCTCTGTGCAAATGTGACTACCTTCCTTCCTGCCTTTTCTGCTGATCACTTGTTGGGTTTCTCTGTTTGCATCTCATCCCTGGTGGTGAGAGTTTAATCCTAATGTGTCTCTTACGTCACTTTTAGCCTGCTAGTCCTCCTCATCCTTTTTTTTTTTTTTTTCATTTTATTTTATTTCTTTTCAGTGTTCCAGAATTCATTGTTTATGCACCACACCCAGTGCTCCATGCAATATGTGTCCTCCTTAATACCCACCACCAGACTCACCCAACCCCCCACCCTCTACCCTCCCAAACCCTCAGTTTTTTCTCAGAGTCCACAGTCTCTCATGGTTTGTCTCTCCCTCAAATTTCCCCCAACTCACTTCTCTCCATCTCCCAATGTCCCCTGTGTTATTCCTTATGCTCCACAAGGGAAACCATATGATAATTGACTCTCTCTGCTTGACTTATTTCACTTAGCATAATCTCTTCCAGTCCCATCCATGTTGATACAAAAGTTGGGTATTCATCCTTTCTGATGGAGGCATAATACTCCACTGTATATATGGACCATATCTTCTTTATCCATTTGTGCTTTGAAGGTCATCTTAGTTCTTTCCACGGTTTGGTGACTGTGGCTGTTGCTGCCATGAACATTGGGGTACAGTTGGCCCTTCTTTTCACTACACCTGTATCTTAGGGGTAAATACCCAGTAGTGCAATTGCAGGGTCATAGGGCAGCTCTATTTTTAATTTCTTTTTTTTTAAGATTTTATTTATTTATTTGACAGATAGAGAGATCATAGGTAGGCAGAGAGAGAGAGGGGGGGGGGGGAGCAGGCTCCCTGAGGAGCAGAGAGCCCGAGGTGGAGCTTGATTCCAGGACTCGAGATCATGACCTGAGCTGAAGGCAGAGGCCCAGCCCACTGGGCTACCCAGGTGCTCTACTTTTAATTTCTCAAGGAATCTCCACACTGTTTTCCAACGTGGCTGCACCAACTTGCATTCCCACCCACAGGGTAAGAGGGTTCCCCTTTCTCTACATCTTCTCCAACACTTGTTTATTGTCTTGTTGATTTGGGCCATTCTAACCTGTGTAAGGTGGTATTTTAACATGGTTTTGATTTGAATCTCCCTGATGGCTAATGATGATGAACATTTTTTCTTGTGTCTGTTAGCCATTTGCATGTCTTCTCTGGAGAAGTGTCTGTTCATGTCTTCTTCCCATTTTTTGACATGATTATCTGTTTTGTGTGTGTTGAGTTTGAGGAGTTCTTTATAGATCTTGGATATCAGCCCTTTGTCTGTAGTGTCATTTGTAAATATCTTCTCCCATTCCATGGGTTGCCTCTTTGTTTTGTTGACTTTTCCTTTGCTGTGTAGAAGCTTTTGATCTTGATGAAGTCCCAAAAGATCATTTTTCCTTTTGTTTCCTTTGCTTTTGGAGACATATCTTGAAAGAAGTTGCTGTGGCCGATGTCGAAGAAGTTATTGCCTATGTTCTCCTCTAGGAGTTTGATTGATAGATTCCTGCCTCATGTTGAGGTCTTTTATCCATTTAAAGTTTATCTTTGTGTATGGTGTAAGAGAATGGTTGAGTTTCATTCTACATATAGCTGTCCAATTTTCCCAGCACCATTTATTGAAGAGACTGTCTTTTTTCCACTGTATATTTTTTCCTGCTTTGTTGAAGATTAGTTGACCATAGAGTTGCGGGTCCATATCTGGGCTCATTACTCTGTTCCACTGGTCTATGTATCTGTTTTTGTGCCAGTACCATGCTGTCTTGGTGATCACAGCTTTGCAGTAAAGCTTGAAATCAGACAACGTGATGCCCCTAGTTTTGTTTTTCTTTTTCAACATTTCCTTAGCAATTTGGGGTCTCTTCTGGTTCCATACAAAGTTCAGGATTGTTTGTTCCAGCTCTTTGAAAAATGCCAGTGGAACTTTGATCGGGGTGGCATTGAAAGTATAGATTGCTCTAGGCAGTATAAACATTTTAACAATGTTTATTCTTCTGATCCATGAGCATGGAATGCTCTTCCATCTTTTTGTGTCTTCTTCAGTTTCTTTCATGAGTGTTCTGTAGTTCCTTGAGTACAGATCTTTATCTCTTTGGTAAGGTTTATTCCCAGGTATCTTATGGTTCTTGCTGCTATAGTAAATGGAATCGGTTCTCTAATTTCCCTTTCTATATTTTCATTGTTAGTGTATAAGAAAGTAACTGATTTCTGTACATTGATTTTGTATCCTGCCACATTACTGAATTTCTGTATGAGTTCTAGTAGCTTGGGGATGGAGTCTTTGGGTTTTCCATATAAAGTATCATGCCATCTGAGAAGAGAGAGAGTTTGACTTCTTCATTGCCAATTTTAGTACCTTTTTTTTCTTTTTGTTGTCTGATTGCTGTTGCTAGGACTTCTGGTACTATGTTGAACAAGAGTGGCAATCTTTCTCTTATAGTTTAAATGTGTCAAAGTACTACATCAGTTGGATCTATAGTTTTCCCCCTGCTGGATTTTGTTAATCATTGCATGGCTTTGAGCAGAGGAGGGCCATGATCTGACCTAGGTTCTATTTTATTGGGATTTTTAAAAAGATTTTATTTATTTATTTGACAGAGAGACACAGCGAGAGAAGGAATACAAGTAGCGGGAGTGGGAGAGAGAGAAGCAGTCTTCCTGCCCATCAGGGAGCCAAATGTGGGGCTCGATCCCAGGATCCTGGGGCTCATCACCTGAGCTGAAGGCAGATACTTAATGACTGAGTCACCCAGGTGCCCCTGACCTAGATTTTAAAAGGCTTCCACTGCCTATTGTGTCGAGATTGTAGGAGGACAAGGATAAAGCAAAGAGATCTCTTAGGGGCTACTGCAGGAGCTCATGAGAGATGATGAGGCTTAGATCAGGCAAGAGAGATGGAAGAAGCAAGAGGTAGTTGGAATCAGGTTGTATTTTGAAGGTACATGAGCCAACAGGATTTCCTTATACTCTAGACATGGATTATGAAAGAAAGGAGTCAAGAATGATATTTTAAATTTATTTTTTATTTTTTAAAGATTTTATTTATTTATTTGACAGAGAGAGACACAGTATGAGAGGGAACACAAGCAGGGGGAGTGAGAGAGGGAGAAGCAGGCTTCCCACAGAGCGGGGGGCCTGATGTGGGACTAGACCCCAGGCCCCCAGGATCATGACCTGAGCCAAAGGCAGATGCTTAATGACTGAACCACCCAGGCTCCCTAAGAATGATTTTTTTAAAACTGCTTTATTGTGATAGTCACATACAATAGTATGTAATTTACCCATCTAAAGTGCAGTGGGTTTTAGTCTATTCAAAGAGCTGTGCAACCATCACTGTAATCTAATTTTAGAACATTTCCATCAAAAGAAATCCCATGCTCATTAGTAGTCAGTCCATTCCTACTACCCTGGCAACCACAAGTCTATTTTATGCCTCTATAGTATGCCTCTTCCGGATTTTTCATATAAACAGAACCATATGAAATGTAGTTCCTTGTGGCTGGCTTCTTCACTTAACATGATGTTTTCAGTGTTCATCCAAGTTGTAGCATGTATCAGTACTTTCTTCCTTTTTATTGTTGA
>ML111363.1:1594-28582 GCA_003697995.1 Taxidea taxus jeffersonii
CCCCCCCCCCCCCGCCCTCATTCCCCTCCCCCTCCCCCTTCAACACCCTGCCTGTGCCTCTCCTTTGCCTCCAACCTCCCCCTCCTCTTTTCCAGCTGCCTGCCTCTCTCCATTTCTTCGTTTCTTGCCACAAAACTCAAAAACAAGGAAGAAAAAGATTCCCTGGTGTCAGGGGTTGGTGGACTGGTCTGCAGGGAGCACCCCCACCCCCGGACCTTCCAGGGCCTGCCGCTGTGCAGGCTGACAGGCACCCCACACCCAGGAGCCTCTCCCCACAGTGACCACAGGGCAGTCAGTGGGAGCATTTCTGCCCTAAGCCAGGCTTGCATTCCCCCAGAGGACTCCGAGCCGTGTCCCCCAGCCCTGCTGTCCCTCCAGAGATGCTCTGTACAGCCGTGTACTGGCCAGCAACCCTGCCCAGGCCGCCGGGAAACTCCTGTAACCTCACACAGCCTGTCCCCCCGCCCACCCTCCCCAGACCTGGGGTGCAGACGTCCACGGGGGAGCTGGGGCCTGGGAGGGCCTCCTGGGCTTGCTGCCTGGAGGACCATGCTCCAGGGCTCTCCAGGCTGAGCCAGGCTGCCCCCTCCCCTGGAAATGGACCCCGAGTGGCCAGCCAGCGGGCAGCACGCAGACCACCCTGTGCTTCCACGTGGGAGGGGAGAGGTCGCTGGCTGGCAGACCCACCCCTGCGGCTTAGCAGATGCCAAGGATGTCCTGGAAATAACTGAATTAAATAGCTGTTGTCCCAGCCTGTCCTCCTCACCCTGAGAGCACCCTGGCAGAGCAGACCTGCTTGGGTGGGTTACAAAGGTCCCTTCTATTTATATGGCACCTTCTTGTTTACGCTGCTCAAGGACCTGATCCTTGGGCGGGGAAGCAGGGGGAGCTCTGCCTAGTGTCCCTGCACCCCGCCCCCCTGAAAGTGCCCATCATCTTATTGCGTGACTGCTTGCTTCCTGGGCTGCCCCGTGGAAAGAACCAGGGCTCCCAGTCAAACAGACCTATGTGACCCTGTCCCTGGCACCCACCCACAGCCTGACTTTGTTGGGTGCTTTTTCTCTTTCCTAAAAGTGGGGCTACGAGGCTGGTGCTCTCACCTGGCAGAGGCGAAGCGTGACTAATGGGAGCGTGACAAAGCAGCCTACCCATCTAGAACGCTGTGGTGCTCCCTAAGGATGGGCTCTCTCCTCCCCAGGAAGAGAGCTGGGGACTTGAATCCTGGCCCCACGCCTTATTTGCACAGATCTGGTGCGTGGTTGCATTTTTTAAAACAGGAAAGACTGTGCGTTTTGCACGAAGGAGCAAATCCTACTTCAACGGCAGGTGAACAGAAGCTCGGGGTGGCTGGGGCTCATTTATGGTGGACCCGGACTTCGAGAACCTTACCCGTTATCTATCCTACTGTCCAGTGTCTTCACAGGTCTGCGGTCCGTCTTCTCATTCGTTCATAAAACTTCTCCAAATGCAGTCTGACTGTGAAGACCCCTAACTGTCATCCGTCCTGGCCCAACCCCCACCCCCCAAGAAGCCTCAACTTTTCAAGGAAATTAAAGAGGCTCATTTACACGAAGTGGCCGGGAAACCCTGGTTGGCAGCCCTCACGGGGGCTTCTGTTCACCTGGCTCAGTGTGCTCCGTGATCTTTTAGGATCCGCAGCAGAATCTTGGCCCAGCGTCTGAGTCCCTAAGAGCCCCTGCCACAGGACACCTCCCTCTTTCTCCTCTGACCACTGACTTCCTTGGGTTTTGCTTTGTGTTAGTGACTCACTCTTTCCCTGGACATAGCTGTGTCCTCTCCAGAAACCCTGCCCCCACTTTCATAGTTAATTCCCCGGTTTATGTTTTTGTTTTTGTTTTCAGATTCGGGTTCACATATCATTCCAGCCCTCTCCTGCGCTGTGCTTACAACCATGTTCTTTTCATCCCAGTTTCTTAGACAGACATTTCCTACTCTGGGTATTTAAGTGACCTAAACTGTAAACTCCCTGGGAACAAAGACTATGTCGGCTGTTCTCACTCTTGGATCCTTAGTGCTTATCAGGGTGGGCCCGGCTCCTGGTAGGTGCGTGGTGTGTGTTGAAGGGAAATCTGCTGACTAAAAGACTATCGATCTGAATGACTCAGAGGGCTGTTCACGTCGGGGCCGCAGAGTAGAAGCACAATTAGGTTAGGAGTGTTTGCTAGGCTTTCCGAAGCCAGGGACCATTCGTAGAACAGTAGTCTCAGAGCTAAAAGAGATTTTAGACATCATTGAATTGAAAACTCGCTCTCTTTGCAGATCTACTAGGGCATGCATGCCACTTGATAAATGGTTTTCCAGGCTTTGCTTGGCCTCGTTCCGAACAAGAGATCTACATTAATAGTTGATAGAGCTTAAATCACCCCCAAAGAGTCTGTAAGACAAATAAGGAATAAAATCATCTGGAAAGAATAGATCCGGATTTTAGAAGAAGCAATTTTAAATCTAATAAGCAAGGGGCAGTGTATGTACAAGGTTATAGAAATAAGCCAGTCAATGGTATTTTTGCATTAACTTCTGTTCCCCCCTTGCCGGGGAATCGGTCTGTCTGCTAAGGAGGGTAGGGTGTGCGGTGTCCCTCCCCAGGTGTGCTGGGTCCACTTAGGATTTCTCCTCTCTGTTGATACACGGGGAACTGGCCCGATTCTTTTCTTGCTTTCGGTGTAGATATTCTAGATAATCTCTCTCGTTTGGTTAAAATTCAGCACCTAAACCTAAAATCTCGCTTAGATTTCCAGGGGTTCTACATGTGCTTTTCTATCACTTTTGCTGGACTCCTGTGATTCATTAATTTCCACGTGTCTCGGATCTGGCACTGGGACACTGTTGAGTTTCCCCGAATCATTGCTATTTCTGTGTCGAATGTCTGCCACTAGACCCACAAATAGGGTAAACCTGTGTCTCCTGCCAGCAAAGCAGGCAGAGCACCCTACCTCCAACAGTCTCTTCGAGGGGTGAGGAAGGTCCCCTGCTGACAGGGAGGTTTACAGTCACGAACGATTATTTTTAGGCTGAGCTTAACCAGGAAGGCACTTTTTTTTTTTTTTTTTTTACACTTCTCTTGTACCTTTTTCTGTTTTCTTTCCCCATTCTTTGCTACTCAGGTCCCTCGACAGAGTCCCCGTGTTGCAAACACATGCTTGCCCCCAGGCCTTGAGTGAATTCGCTGTCTGTTTAATACCTCCTCCATATGGGATAGATTAACACGAAAAGCTCCAGCCTTGTACAACACTCAGATGCTTTCTTGTAATGGCCATGAGGATGGGGGCTGGCCATGAACACGTAAGTGGGTGCATGTACCAAGAACAGAAATCCATTGAGTTCCCCCAGACCAGACGTCTACATTCTCGAAGGCTCTCAGCAGCCAATAAATTTGACTTGAACTTTTTTATTTCATGCATTCTGCTGTTAAAGCAAACCCTTCTTTCTAAACTAAGTATAATTGCAAGATACTATTCTGAGTGCCAAAAACGTCAACTGTAAGCTGCAAACATGGACACATTTAAACAGAACCATATGTTCGATTGAAAGGAAAAATCAGAAACAAACCAATCCCTCTACCTTTTGCTAAAGAGATAAATTGCAAAGAAGCAACCGTGTTAGAAAAAAAAAAATAGGGAAACAGTGATAATTATGCAATACTGTATTCATATATTTTCATGAGAAGAAAAGTTATCAGTGCTCTATGGACAGCATAGGCAGGATAGAGCCTTATAAAAACATAATGCTTCGGAGGCAGAGGGAGGATGGTTGCGAAGGTTTTTCCGCACCAAATCAGCTGATTTCATTCTGCACCTGGGTTATGTATCGCACTGAGTTGCAAAAGCTTGGTTTTGTTCAGGCTCTGTCAGTAACTGCCTCTGGGACGTGGGTCATGGCTTCCTATGCCACTCAGAATGACACCCACAGTCTCGACCAGGTCACACCTCCCTGTCACCGTGACTCACCTCCCCCACTGTGAACCCTGCTCCTTGGGCTCGTTTTGTGCTCTAAGAACATCCTAGGAGTTATGTTGCTGGATAAATCCCCATTCTATGGAGAAGAAAACTGAGGTTCAGCGGTTTTAAGGAACTTACCCAAGTAAGGTAGAAGTGAGAAGTCACAAGGTAAGGATTCCAAGATTTATTTATTTATTTTTAACCCTGTGATTTTCTGTAGGATAATCTTTTCTCTATTTCAATAAGCTCACTCCACTTTCATTGGCTCATCTGTACCAAGAGAAGTTTGGGTCATGTGTCCTTACCTCCAATTGTGGTATGATTTATTAGAGATACATAAACCATTTTAGGGAGCCATAGACAAACTTCAGGAAAAAGTAGTTACACTTATGTTTTGAAAACAAAAAACTAGCTTAATAAATGCAGAACTTAATGTATATTATTGCTTAAAGGGATAATTTTTTTATTTTATCATTTTTTAAATTTGTTTTTTTTACTGAACGTAAAAAGTGAGCTTATTTTAAGTAATATTTAAAGTAATAGCACTGTATATGGGGAAAGAAGTCCTGGAGGAAAAAATGTGAAATTAATGCCCAAATACTTGGAAGTTGTAAAACAATGAAATAGATAATCCCAAATAGTCCTTCCAGCTCCCAAGAGCACAGAAATCCGTGATTTTGCTTAGCCAGAAAGAAAGTGTGTAATTTAAAAAGTAAGCCCAAATGCAGAATAACCGAATGATGGAAAGGCAGGAAACCACTAATATGTAATAATCAAGTTAATAATACAACGGGGATTAACACTGAGCATCAGAGGGTTTGCAACGATTTATGTTTCAGAAGGTTCCTTCCCATCACTGTGAGCACTTCTCTCCATTGGAGTGGATTTGATAGCATCAGAATTCTCTGGGTCAGTCCACTTACCTGTGCTGTCTTCAAGAGGACTCTAGCGTCCCGCAAGCGAGGCTTCCAGACGGAGCCCGTTTGCAATTACACCAGCGTGAGACCTCGTCACCGTGTAATTCAGCCCAAAGGTCTTCTGACAGCATATTTTGAATCAACACGATGGTAGATGACGTCTGTGGTGGCAGCGTACGAGGCCTTTCAACGAGGACTAGCTGGTTCGTAAGCATGGAGTTATGACCAAAGGAAGTAGAAAGAAAGTCATCAGCAAACGCACTGCCTTTTCTGGAAAGAATGGCTTTCTGATCTCTTAAGGTAGCTGCATCAATGACATTCACTCCATTTAATGAAGTGAACAAGGTAATCACAGTGAAACTCATAAAAATATATGCTTAGAGCATTTAAATTCTCTACTAATAATCAAATGAAAATCTTCTTTCTAGATGGGATATGGATACGGCAGAAGAGTGAGTTTGCAGAAAAGTAATTGTTTGGGCAGTCAACAGAAGACAGAGAATGTGCCCCGTCCCAAGGTTATGTTCCTTTCTCTCTCTCTCTCATTATCTGTTTTTGTCTATCTATCCATCAATCAGCTGTCTACATAAACATACCGGAATGACTACATGATTTGTAGGACCCAATACAAGATATATATATATTGGTCTTTCTACAAAATTGACTAGGAATTTCAAGAGGGAGCCAGCAGAGTATGGGCTGTGTGTCTGCACAGGTTGTGGGCTCATGAAGGTGACTCTGTACATATACATGTGTGTTTTATTATTCTCATTGTTCCTATAAATATCATGAGCTCAAACACCTTAACTTCATATGTTTGGGTAGCATTTTACTCCACATGTGTGAAGAAAAGATTGAGCCAAGCCATCTTGTGAAAAAGGAAGCAGTCAAGGGAACTCACCACATATAAGGTCTTTTTTTTATTATTATTTTTTGAGTCTAGATCATAGTAGGCAGCATATATTTACAACAAACCTCCAAAATACATTTTTGTTTTGCCATAAAACCCCGTAAATTTGTTATAATTTACGATAGTCAATGCATTTTCTGAATTACTTGCCAAAGAACCTTCATATTGGCCAATTCTGAGCTTCTTTCAAGAGTGGTTAAAGTACAATATTAGTTTATTGAATATTAGTTTCAGATATACAATATAGTGATTCAATATGGATACATATAATGAAGCCATCATCATGGTAAGTGTAGTCACAATCTACTGCCATCCAAGATATTAGAAGCAATCTGAGCTTCTGATGAGTCAGTTTGCTTCCATACCGTACAACTTGAAATCTTTAAGTTTCTCTGGAGGGTAGAGGACGTAAGTGGAAATTTCCAAGAAAAGTGGATAGAAATACAAGCCTATGTTTCCACAGCGAGATAGTCATGCTGGTTCCACTGGGTTCTCTTGGGCACTTTGGACCCCTCAGCCCAAGCACCTTGATTTCAGAATTCCAGATTTCCAGCCCATGCCTAAGTGACTTGCCTGAGTCTTCTGGCTTCCACTTCTCATTCCTTTTCTGAATCCCTCAGCCTTTCTCAGATGAAGTCATCTCTGCTCCAGTTCTGGTTTCTGACTTAGCTCTGTTCTTTTTTCTTTCTCTGCAAAAAATACTCTCCAGCATGATGGGCTGCCTCTCTTGAGGAAAATGTGTTTGCTTCTCTTCTGCAAAGTATCTTGCGTGCTTATAAAGTCTTGAGTTCAAGAATTATCTTCAAGATGTTTAGGGAAGGAAGCCAAAGTGAGTAGGCCAAATTGATCGTGGCAGTTTTTCATTATCCTGGGCTCATATGGGGTAGACTCAATGAGGAGACTCCTTTCCAAGGCCACTGTCTACGTGGGGTGAGTGAACCGGACTGTAGGGCATAGATTAGAGATCAGTAAGGACCCTAGAGATCACCTACGAATCTAACCCCTTGAATTGCATGTGAAGAAACTGAAGCCCAGGGGTGTAACTTCTATCCTGATAATGTGTGTGCATGGTGGGATTGTCCAAAATATATTCATAAAAATCTTAGCCTGGTCCACAGAGTATTTTCATAAAGTCTTAGCCTGACCTGCAAAACTTTCTGCAATTTCCTCTCAACCTCACTCTCCAACATTCCTTAGCCATATTGGGCTAATTACAGTTCTGAAACACAAAAAGTACATTACCTCGTTTTCATATTTATTCCTACTACTGTCTTTCTGCTGGGGACATTTCAACTCGTCTACGTCCTTCCATGTCTAGTTGACCCATCTCCCAACTGTCGTACACATTATTGAGAATTCTTTTACACTGTAACTTTAGTTTGTCATTATTGTTTAAGGCTTTTGTTAATGGACTTTATCTAAACTTTGTTTTCATATGTTTACTATGATTTCCGTAGTAATGTGCTGCCTGTTGGCTGGGTCTTGGACATACAAGGGGGTGTGGCATACTCATCGCCTTCAGGGGACTCAAAGTGTAGAACTTTGTCCTAAGTTAAAGCACTATAAAGATGGCATGGATGGACTGGTATGTGCGCAGGGGAGTGTGGGGAGCTGTGTCTAACCAAGGCCTCCTGGAGCAGGTAGGGCTGGAGCAGGATCTGCACACTACGGGAAATTCTCAGGATTAGAACTTCTGAGTTAAAGTAGCAGCAAATAGAGAGAATCACCCCTAACATAGAAACAATTTCCAAACCTCTTAATATTCCAAGAGGCCACTCTTTGTACAATTCTTTGTGATGTAAAGATAATTGGAGTTCTCATTTCTTGTTCTTACAGATGATTACATTTCTTGCTTTCCACAACAAGAAAGAGACTTTACAAGAACATATGCTCCCCTGTTAACAACTGAGCGAAGAAACATCAAGGGAGAAATAGTACTTCAGAAGAGAAACAAGAAACTCTGAGTGTATTCTCCACATGGTGCTCACATTTCTTGTACATTAACGAGCATGCTACCCTCTCAAAGAAACTAACAGAGAATCAGAAAATATTAAGATCCTCATCATCTTTGTAGACTGTACCAATATCTTTTCATTTATGAGGTCAATGGAAGAAAAGTGATTTTTTTGTTTTTTGTTTTTTTCTACAAGCCAAGAGAACCATGAGCTGGGAGGTATAAGTAGTCTGTTCTCCTAACATCCAGTCGCTGCTCTGAACCTGTTCCCAGAACGACACTTTGAAGGTGAAATTCAAGAGCATTGTTACCTAATGGTAAAAAGCACTGCTGAAGCCAACTAATGGCAGATGTGGCAGTAATTTATGGAAAGCCAGAAGCAGCATGCATAGGCTTTAGCTACCTGGAACTCTTATTTCAGGCAAGAAGTGATCGATAAAAGTCTAACACGGTCTTTCCTTCCATGTAAGGAAGGGGAAGGATTATTGTGAAAACCACATGAAAACAACAATGTGAGGGCAGTGGCAGTGAGCTCGCTATGCACACATCTGCCAGGCAACGGGAGTAAAAATGCGATGGATCTGCTCTATTGATTATACTCACTTGGGATCCGTGAGTGAGCTTTCTGCTCAGTATGGGTACAAGAAAGAGATTCAGCAAACATCTGAAGGCTAATGAAAGCACTCATGCTGTCTGGATGGATAACTGGCTGGTATTTTTCAATCCTGGCAGGGTGGATTTTCTGAAACAAAGTAGAAATACTGTCATAATTCAGTTGGTAGCATTTTTATAAGGCTTTGGAAGACACTCTTGGGAATAGCTATTTCTTCTCTTCTAAAATCCCTTAAAGGTTATCTTTTCACAGATAGAATGTCCATACTTTCTTTTTCAAAGGTCTCCGGTGCCCATAGAAGGACTGGAATAATATAAACCTGGAAAGACGTGCTTCCAAAACAGTGGTGACATTTCTCTGTAAACAACTGACGATTCCCCGCACTTGGTTTCCCTCCGATGGTGATTAGTTAGCTGTGTTTAACTGGGTTCACCTTTGAGGAGGTTGTCAAGTTAAAGTGGCTCCATTGTCTTTTAATTATTTTAATCATTAAAACATCTCACTGCTGCATTCACAGTCCCTGGGAGCCAAAGCCTGTACACACGGAGAGGGAAAGCGATTGGAAGCGAGCAGAAGAGCAGTAAACTTGTTAGTTAATTGAACAAACCCTCACTGAGCACCTACCATGCGCCAGGCACTGTGCTTAAGTCTGGGGAGACGTAAAGAGGAATTAGGCATGGTGAATGCCCTCCAGAGGCCAACAGACACATAGAACCAACTATAAACCATTTGATAGGAGAAGTAATAGGGTTATAAACAAAGCGTTTCGAGAATGCAGAGGAGGACGCAGTCTCTTCTGCCTGGCAGGCTTGGCAAAGCAGATCAGTTACTGTTCTTGCAGTGGAAGATGGCCAAAAATACAACCCAAAGTTGGTTAAAGAATCAAGGCGTAGAGATGAAACAGGGAAGCTAGGACCCTGTCAGAGCAGGATTGAGTTCAGGGACCCCGCTGACTTTTCCCTTCCCTCTTGGGTGTGGGGTCCAGCTGTGAGGGTTGGCTCTGTGTTCAGGACACGTGCTGTGAGGTTGAATGGGTGGCACCCTGCCTTTCTCCCAAGTTCAAACACAGCAGGCGTAACACTTGCACATTTTGTGGAGACCCAACAGAAGTCAGAGTCATTGTGTAACCTACCAGGTCTGAATGAGTTCAACAGAATGTCTTCTTCTGAGGCTTCTGAGTCCGCGTCCACCTCCTGCAGGGCCTGAAGGTGAAGCCAACTCCATCATGCCCACATGGCTTAGAGACCTTGAAAAAGCTCCCACCACCCCTACCAAAACACACACTATTGTTTTACTCAAGCTTGGATGGGGGGCACCTGGGTGGCTCAGTGGGTTAAGCCTCTGCCTTCAGCTCAGGTCATGATCTCAGGGTCCTGGGATCGAGCCCCATATCGGGCTTTCTGCTCTTTAGGGAGCCTGCTTCTCCCTCTCTCTCTGCCTGCCTCTCTGCCTACTTGTGATTTCTGTGATCTCTCAAATAAATAAAATCTTAAAACAAAAAAAACAAAAAAAAAGAAGAAGAAGAAGAAGTTTGGCTGGGTGTTGGGCCACAAAAGATAAACCATGTAGGAGCTGTGTCTCAAAGCACAAAGACAGAACAGGAAGCTCAACATGGACAGCAGTTTGCTGGGCAGGCAACTCACCGAAAGGGAAGCAAACACAGGGGTTTTCCCAAAGCAGGAAACACTTGCATGGTGAGGCATTGACCTTGACCTGGATGCCACACCACCCTGATAACAGCTGTATTACTATCGTTCTATCTCAACTGCTGATTTCTAAGGGCTGATTTTTAGAGTATCTCTGCCGTCTCTTATAGGAGAGGTAGGCACGATTTGGTGATTTGGATGGGAGGGATGCATTCTAGCACACCTGTGGGCTGGAGAGCTAAAGGGAGGGAAATAGGAAGCACATGGGTCGGAGCCCTCTGCCCGTTTCCATATACAAATTTTGGGAACTCCACAGTTCCCAAAGCACCCTGAGCGAGGGTAGACTCATCGCCTTTCTTTCTATCTATTCAGCATGAGAGAAGAGCACTGTGGATTAGAAATGGTGAAATGAGTGTAAGTTGGGAAGGCCTGCACCCAGAATGGGAAGTTGTCTCCTGCCCGCACAAGCTCTAGTCTCCTGCTGGACTCCATGACACAGAAGCGACTGAAACATTATGCCTCTGTGGCCATCCCTGTGGTCAGGACCCACTGGATAAATCACTGACTCATTTTATAATACCAAGGTCTAATCTCATTGGCCACCACGCAGACTCTTAGCTTCTCTGCATTTGAGGGCAAAGTATGGCTGGAGAATTTTGGTGTAAACTGTGGATAATTGCAATGTAGAATTATGAAAAGAAATATTAAGTCTGACTCTGCTATTTTCCGGGAGAAGATACATTCTTTTGCCTTCCTGTGCCTTGGCATCCACACAGACCAGCCTGGGACAGCTACTAGAAAGCATGTGTGTTTCTGGCAAAGTAAAGAATCTTCATGGGTTTGTGGAAAGAATCAAGCCAGATTAAGCACTTGGTCCTTGAAATTTGCTATACATTCTGTCAAGAACATGATGTTTCTCTCCCTAAAACGTCAGGCTTCATCTTTGCCTTGTTAATTCTTACTTATTACAAGACCGGTCTTAGAAATGCCACCTGGGTTTTCTCTGACTCTTCTGGGCTGGGACTCCCTTCAGTGGGTGCCATAAGTCCCCGACTGTCCCTGTAGCACCTCCTTTACTGATCCAATTCCTGCACACAAGTCCAGTTCCCTCTCGACTCCTCGAGGCGGGAGCCCTATCGGTGTTTTTACACTGCTGTATGTAGCCAGGGACCAGCACAAGGCCTTGGGCATCACGGGCCACCATGAGTACCTGTCCGATCAGTGAATAAATGAGCGAGTGACTTCATCAGACATCTAAGTCCCACGCTTAGTGATTTAGGCTACAGAATAACAGCACGCTGAGAAGCAGACCCGTGGCTTAATGTTAACTTGACCGGCATAGGCAGAACATCTCTGAGACCACTGAATTACAGTTGGGTGTCACTTTGTCTTCGTCTATTTCCGATGATAAACAGGACAGTTTACTGAACGGGAGCTATGGCACAGAGGAAAGAGAAAATGCACCCTCAAATTCCACCTGTGTCATTCACAAGGTATGCGATGCCGGAATTCTACCTGTCTGGCTCTGATTACTAGCTTATGGAGGGAGAATAATAATAATTGCACATGTCTGCACATATTTCAAAATCTTAACTTTGTTTACATATGTTAATTATACCACAATGACTAGTTTATACTTAACCTTATTTATTTATTTATAGTTTTTTAATATATCTATTTATATGTACATCGTAAATTTGCATACAGCCTCAGGAAATTTCATTTGGCATTTTCTGACCTGTCACTCTACGATCACCAAAACATCATTTGATGCAAGTAATTTCATGTCCATAAACCTTACAAGTCCATTTTCCAGGTCTTTTCAAGTTTCTGTTCCAGAAACAGAGGAAACAGGACCATGGTGTGCCCCTGACCTCAGCCCCGCCTTCACTTACAGAAACCCCTACGGGTCTGAGATGGGTTTGACATTTACAGTTTGACGCTCATGCTGATTCTAAATGTAGTCAAAAGCACCTTTCCTTCTCTCTTTCAGTAAACGAATTTTCAATTTACCAATAAGAAAATCACAGTATTGGGCTGTGCTAAAGCTGACCCAACTTTGCATTTGTTGTATAATTAATATTAATTGAATATGCATTGACTTTGTTCTTTGGACTAATGGAGTAATTTTAAAAGAAAATCTTGTTTCAGTAATTAAGCAGATTAAAATAGACAACATATATTTCTTGTGTAATCAGTCCAATAATTGAGTTCCACTCATTTAAATTCACATCTACTCCCTATTTAATCAACGTTAAATGCTGTGTTTATCCTAAAAGTAGATACCGTATGGATAGGACATTTAACCCAGAGGATCACATTTCAAAAATCGCCATGAATATAGATGTGTTATTCTTACTTAAAGTTGATCAGGGATAGGCTTTCTTTGAAAGTGTTATACATACTGAGGTTGTTTCCGAAACCACACTAATGAGAACAACATTTCTACATCTCGAGATGACGCAAGAATATCATATCGCATGCCTTATAATACCATGGGCCCAAACATGTAAATAGAGCGGCCACAGCAACATAAACAATGGCACAATCATAGGCGTATATTAGCAACTATAAAACAGAGCTCGTTACAGGGTTGCATATCAAAACAACAGCACAGCTGGGACGAAAACCTGACTTAGGCAATTTTCACTCTTAAGGATCTAAAAAGGCTTTAAAACTCATACACTAAAGGAATGGGAAAGATTCCATGAGCTTCCAGAGGCAAAATTCTTTCATGCATAGAGAAAGGTATGACCCAGAATATCCAGCACAGTATTGAAGGAGAACAAAGTTGGAGACTGACACTAGCTGACCTCGAGACTTACTACAAAGCTATAGTAATCAAGACAGTGTGGTACTGGTGAAATAGATCAATGGGACAGAACAGAGAGCCCAGAAATACACCCATATAAATATCATTAATTGATCTTTGGCAAAGCGGTAAAGGAAATACAATGGAGCAAAGTGAGGCTTTTCAGCAAATGGTGCTGGACCAACTGGGCATCCATGTGCAGAAAAAATGAATCTAGACACAGATCTCACACTCTTCACAGAGATTAATTGAAAATGGATCAGAGGCCCAAATGTAAAATACAAAACTATAAAACACTTAGAAAAGAATGTAGCAGAAAGCCTAGATGACCTTGGGTATGGTGATGCCTTCTTAAATCCAACACCAAAGGCAGAAGCCATGAAAGAAATCACTGATACACTGGACTTCACTGAAATTAAAAGCTTCTGTTCTGTAAAAAACAATATCAACATAGTTAGAAGACAAGCCACAGACTGGGAGAAAATATTTGCAAAAGACACATCTGATAAAAGACTGTTACCTAAAATATACAAAATACTCGTAAAGCTCAGTTGGAAAACAAACAATCCAATTAAAAACTGGGTCAAAGACTTCAATGGACACTCACCAACGAATATACACAGATGGCAAATGAACGCATGAAAAGATGCTCCACATCGTAGGTCATCAAGCAAATGCAAATTAAAACGACAAGGTACCACTACGTGCCCATCAGAATGGCCCAAATCCGGAACGCTGACAACACCAAATGCTGACAAGGGTGTGAAGCAATAGGCACTCTCACCCATCGCTGGAGGGAATGCAAAATGTTCCCGCACACAGTCAGTGGTTTCTTACAAAGCTCATCAGAGGATCCTGCAATCACAGTCCCACAATTGTCTTCCTCGGTATTTACCCAAAGGGAACGAAAACTTATGTCCACACAAAAGCTGCCTGTAGATGTCTACAGCAGGAGTACATGCACACATACACACACACACACACACACACACACACACACACACACACACACCCCTTGTCAAAACTCGGGAACCGAGATAGAGGTAAGTGGACAAGGAAACTGCAACACCCAGACAATGTAGTACTATTCAGCACTAAATAGCCATGAACCATCAAGCCATGAAAAGACATGGAGGAAACTCAAGTGCATATTCCTAAGTGAGGGAAGCCCATCTGAAAAGGCTGCATAGGGTAGGATTCAACTACACGATAGTCTGTAAAATGCAGAAGTACATAGACGGTACAAAGACCGGTGGTTGCTGAGGGTAGAGGGAGGGATGACTACACAGAGTGTACCGGGGTTTTAGGGACGTGAACCTACTCTGTGTGATCCATAATGGAGGATACATGTCATTATACATTTCTCCAAACCCATAGGATGTACAGCACCAGGAGTGGAAAATAAGGTAAATTACAGACTTTGGTTGATTATGATGAGTATGCACTCATATCATGAGTATGATGAGTATGGAGGTTCACCAACTGTAACAAATGTACTGAATGCTCTGTGGGGGATGCGGATAACGGGAGAGGTTGTGTGTGGGGGGGGAGCACGGAACATATAGGAAGTCTCTGTACCTGTTCCTCAATTTTGCTGTGGGCCTTAACCTGCTCTAAAAATAAAGAGTATTAAAACAAATAAGCAAGGCACCTGGGTGGCTCAGTTGGTTAAGCATCTGCCTTTGGCTCAGGTCGTGATCCCAGAGTCCTGGGATCCCTCTGCCAGAGTCCCTCTGCCACTCCTCCTGTTTGTGCTCTCTCAAATAAATAAAATCCTTTTTAAAAATAAACCAAATGAACAACAAACAAACAAAATGTGCCCTCATGCTGTAAGGAAGGCAGAGATGTCGACATGAAGAAGTAATAGCGTTTCTGAATACAGCCTTGCCTGAGCCCCAGAGATAGCCATAGCCCCCCTGCCTGTCTCCTAGAGGCTGCCCTACCCCTGTTCCAGAGAGCCAACACTCCTACCCTTGCACGAAACAGGCAAGCTATCCATAACTTTCCCAAACTCATTAGTAAAAAACAGAAATCATTGTTATTTTTTTAAGCCACTGAATTTTGGGGTGATGTGTTATATAGGAGTAAATAGCAGGAATGCAGAGTCAAGAGATAAGGACTCACATTTCCCTTCAGCCAATAACTGTGTGGGCTCTTGGAAAATTATTTTGTTGCTTTGAATTCCAGCTACATTTTGCCCTGAGCTTCGGATCATCCAATAACTTCAGACATTTTTTCCTTATACGTACAAGCCTGCCATCCAAAGATGCTCCTGTCTGAAATATTTTCCTCTTCTCTGTGGATGTATATGAAATACAGGCATAAATAAAAAAAAAATACAGGAACAGATTTCTTATCCAAGAAACTCAGAGCTTTACATAGTAATAAACATCTTGCTTCCTGCTTAAAATGCCCTCTGGGGAACTCATGGAGACAGTACATGTGTGCATTCAACTCAATTGTTCCTAAACTCATTCTGTTGTGCACCAGTGACAGATTGGTGTCCAGAGCCGCCTTCCTGGGGGAGTTCTCTACTTCCCTGCAGAGTTACATATGTGCCAAGTCTGGCTGAGCACACCCACTATCTCCAAGTCATCTGGGGAGACCTGACCCCCCTCCCCAAGGCTGGGTCTCACCTCGCCATCACTGAGCTCACTCTAAGAGACCCAGCTCTGCTCAAGCTGCAGGGAAGCAGTCATGGCAACTTACTCAAGGGGGAGAGGTGGGACATTTGAGGAACATTCTGTGAGACCAAAATGCCAAGGTTCACCTCTCCAAGGACACGCAAGGATGGGCAAAGAACTCAGCCTTTGCTTCTCCGGATAGCCCGATCATATGCGTTTCCTGTGAAGTCGAGCCATTCTCAGGTTTTCTTACAAGGACCGTTTCTCTGGCCATTAACCTTGAAAAATCATGCCGTGCAGGGACATTTGGAGATCTGCACTTTTGAACTCTATCCCTGGGCACTCGGGGCGTTCTCCACGAGATGACTCTAATAGCATAAAAGATAACCTGTTAAAAAGTGCAAGGTTGGAAATATCTTTAATGCTGAGGGTTTGGAGATCCGATTGTGAGGAAGATTATCCCACTCCTTCGACATACATCAAGCCAAGCATTACATCCTTGCAGTAGAACCATGTCCTCACAGAAGGAGGGACACACCTCAGCACCCTCTAAGCCCCAGCTCTTTCAGCCAAAAGATCGTCAGCTTCCCCACTGCGTACTCACATCTCTGCTGGACTGGTTTTCATAGAAAGCTACCTGATCCACATGGGGTCAGCTGGATGCACAAGAAGCCTCCCCAAAGGAGGAAAGACAGCCCGTTGTCAGCCTCCCCTCCACAGTCTGCACAGGGAGTGGGCCCCACGTGGCTCTTCCCTTTCTGACCACTCTGCACCCAATGCGAGATACATCTTGCTGAAATAGCACTAATCCTGTCATTCTTGTGTCCAAATGTGCCCCCTTCCTCCCTGTTGCCTCCAGAATATAGACCATCTCCAACGCTGGTTTCCTGGGCTCTTGGGGCTAATGGCTGATGGCTGCATGGCTCCCTTATGTCATGATCTCCTGTTCCTTGCTTGTGTTTCACCCACTCCCAGCCCTGTCACCTGGCTTCGGGGTCCTCCCTGCCCAGACCGCCTTTCCCTCCAACTGCTGTCCAGAACTTTGAGGATAAGGTCAATGGCGACTTTCCCCATGATGCCATTTCTGACCCTCTTCATGTAAAAGAAGTTGCTGGCCTTCCAGAATTCACAAGAATACTTTTTTCTACAACTTTTCCTGTACAAGGCAGGACCACTTGGCCTTAGAAGTTTGGAAAGTCACATTTTACATTTGTATCGGAGTGTAATGTAAAACACTCCGATTTAAAAAAAAAATCTGAGTGTAAAAGCAGGATTTTGCACAATGCAATTAATGCATTCCATGCTGTGTACGTGTGTTGAGGGGCAGAATAAACCAATGTTCTCACCCAAACCGCATGCATGAAATCAAGGACTGGACTCAATATAGTAAAACTTACATTAACAGTGATCAGACTCATCGATATTGAAATTCCATATAATCTTCATAAAACCTTTGAGGAGGGGCACCTGAATGGCTCAGTCAGTTAAGCCTCCAACTCCTGATTTTGTATTGAGATCAATCCCTACATCAGGCTCTGTGCTCAACACAAAGTCTGTTTGAGAGTCTTTCCCTTTCCCTCCCGCTCTGCCCCTCTCCTTCTCCTCAAGCACTCTCTCTTTCTTGCTCTTTCTCAAATAAATAAATAAAATCTTAAAAACAAACCAACAAACAAAAAAAAGCCTATTGAGGAAAAATACCTACATGTGGGATCACTAGGCCCTAGGATATTGTAGGTTGACTTGTGTACCGTAAAAAATGTTGAGGTTCTAAACCCAACCTGTTAACATGGCCTTATTTGGAAATTGAGTTCTTGCTAATGATCTAGTATAGGTGACATCATTAGGGTGGGCCCTAACGTGATATGACTGGGTCCTTAACCAAAGGGGACATGTGGACACAGGTGCTCACAGAGAGATTGCCACATGAAGATGAAGGCAGACATGGGGCCGATGCATCTACAACTGGAGAAGTGCTGGAGTTTGCCAGTGAACCGTCAGAACGCAGGGGAGAGAAGCCCACACAGCTGACACCTTCATGTCAGCTTCCAGATCTGCAAGACCATGCACTTCTGCTGTTGAAGCCACCCAGTTTGGATGACTTTGTTATGGTACCCCTAGGAAACGACTACTTATGGTGCATCTATTTTAATGTTATAAGAAACTATCAAACTGGTTATCAAAGTGGCTGTACCATTCAGTTCCCATTCCCAATGTGTGAGGTCCCAGTGACTTTTCATCCTTGCAAGCGTGTGGCACTATCAATCTCCTAAAGTTTATCCCTTCTAGCCATGGTCATGGTATCTCGTGGTGGTTTTATTTTATTTTTTTTTCTCCCAATGAGCATCCTTCATATGTTTATTTACCATCTTCATATCTTCTTTGATGGAGTATCTGTTCACATGTTTCTCCCTTTTATTTATGTAATTATCTTCTTATTACTAAATTGTAATATATAATCTGGATACAAGTTCTTTATTGAATGTGTTTTGCAAATATTTACTCTCTGTGTGTGGCTTGTCTTTTAGTGAAAACTATCAAAGTCTTTTGAACAGAAAAAACCTGCATGTTGATGAATTCCAGTTGATCGACATTTTTTTCATCACTCATGATTTTCATGTAATAGTAAAGAAGTACTTACCTAGCCCAGTGTCATAAAGATTTTCTGCTTTCTTCTGATAGTTTTATAATCTTTTATATTTATTCCACATTGATGTATATTTTTGTGAATAGTGCAAAGTAAGAGTTGAGGTTTATTGTTTTGCATATGGATGTTCCCTAGGTCCACTGCCATTTATTGAAAAAATTATTTCCCATTGAATTACTTGGGCACATGTGGTAAAAATCAGGTGACCTTGAGTACATACCTATTTTTAGATTCTCAGATCATTTCCATTGATCTGTATGTCTATCTTTATAATTTACATTTTGCTATTGTTGCTATACAGACAGTCTTGACACCAAGAACTCTAAGCATAGAATTCTAGAATTAAAAGTTGACTTTTTTTTTTTTCCTTCAGTACTTTAGATGTTGCTCTCCTATATTCTGCTTTCCATTATTTCTGACAAGGAACTAGCTGCCATCTTTATATTTATTTCTCTGTACATGAGTTTGTGGTTTTTTGTTTTTGTTTTTGTTTTGCATTTTGAAAACTTGGAATATTTTCTATGTTCACTGCTTTTAAGCAATTTGACTATGATATTGTTCTCTTCATTTATGCTTCATGTAGAGTTTCCTGTTTTTGAGCTTCTTAGATCTCTGAGTTTAGAGTTCTCATGAAGTTTGGGAAAGTCTCAGCCATTATTTATTTCTTTGAAAGCTTGTCTCCACTTGGTCTTCCCCCAACCTTCAGAATGCCAGTTACAGGTATATTAGGCTGTTTTATGTTGTTCCAAAGCTCCCTGAGTGCCATCACTTTTTTCCAGCCACTTCTCTCTCTGTTTTGGTTAGCTTCCATTGCTGTGTCTTCACATTACTAATCACTTATTTGGCAGTATCTAATTGGCATTAATTCTACCCAATGTATTTATTTATTTATTTTTTTAATCCAGGAGATAGAATTTTCCTCCATAGAAGGTCACCTTGGGCCATGTTTATACCTTCCATGTCTCTTCTAAAAATATACCATTGTTCCTTTACCTTTTTGAGCTTACACACATCTCAGTACTGAGACCCACTGGTGGTCTTTTTTCAGTGATACAGCCAAGCAAGTCACACAGACAGCTCTTTGGAAGAACAGGTACTTTCTGTGTCGTCCTGCTTCATCAGGCCAGAAGGAACTACTTGGTTAGTCCATGAGCTGAATACACGGTTTATTGTAGAGCTCTGATCAGGACATCAGGAGATATTATTGGTGACCAAACCAGCTTGATAAAATGTGCCAAAATAGTCTTCACATAAAAAACTTCATTTACCCAAACCACTGGTCTCTGAAAATAACAAGCTCATATATCTTTGCAAAGAATGCAGGTTCTCTACATCCTTCCTTACCTACTACTTGCTAGTGTTGTCCTTAAGAGTGTAACATTGAATAAACATGCGAGATCTCACTGACCAACAGCAATTTCACAAGTCATATTCCTGGTAAATGAAAGAGTCTAAATTAGTACTTAGATTCTCAAACTCCTAGTAAATATTGCTTCTGTGTTCCAGCTGATAGCATCAGGATCATCTATCAAACTTTTCTTATATTTTATTTAAGATGTTATTTATTTGTTCTAGAGGGAGAGAGAGAGAAATAGCACAAGTCGGAAGGGCAGAGGGAGCGAGAGGGAGAGAATCGCAAGCTGATTTCATGCTGAGTGTGGAGCTCGATGCCGGGCTCCATCCTGCACCCTGAGATCATGACCTGAGACTAAATCAAGAGGGAGACATCCAACCAAATGTGCCACCCAGGTGCCCCTCATCTGTAACGCTTTTCAAAAATCCCCAGCCAGACCCCACCCCAGTCCCACTCTGTCAGAATCTCTAAGCGTGAGTCTTGGACACATCCATTTTTCAGACGTTCTAACATGTAACAGGTGAACATCCCTTCTAGAGTGTACATTGCGAAGCTTGTGATCTTTCCATGTTGGGAGCTCTCTTCAATTCAAGCACCATATTCAAGACTAACTACTATACTTACAAAGCCATGCATAGAAGACTGTTCTTTTGTTTGTTTTGTTTGTGTGTGTGTGTTTACCCTCCTACTCCTCTGTTGTTTTTGTTGGTTTGATCAGTTGTGCTGGATAATTTATACTCAGCTTCTGAGGCAGTGGATATTCTTTCTTTCTGTATCAAGCACTGTCAAAATGCAGTAAGTGAGCAATGCATACCCATTATTAGCATAAGGTGCTACTATCATATGCAATGGCATGCTGGAGAATTCTGAATTTTATATCAGCCCCCTAGATTTTACAAGTTCCAGGCTTCAGTATCCCAGAGTTACCTATGTTTTATAGCTAATACATATATAAGAGGAAACACTGCCTGATGTCCTAACTATGAGCGAAAGAAGAAATTCAAAGCAAACCTCACCAATTCATAGAAATTGGGTACAGAAGGTAAAGTTGGGAACAGTTTGAAATGCATGGAGCTTTAGTATTTTTGAGGATATGTCAAACAATTAGAGCATTAATAATAAAACCATCAAAGTGGCTAAAAGTCCATGTACATAAGAAGATCGGAACAAAACTTGCTTAGAGACATGGGTTGCAGCAATTTGCAGAAAAGCTTATACAATAGTCATGTGCAAATGAATGCTTCCCACAGTGCTTCAAAATGGTTCAATCTGCTAAACTGCTTAAAAAATTGCCCTGAAATTACACTTACTCTTTTATCTTAAAAGAAGAACTTCAAGCCATCTCTACAAGCAATATTATAAATTCCAGATTAATGAAGTCCACTTGCTTGAGGTTACTTTCTACAGCAAGGTCTCTTAATAAACACTACAAAGGTCTGGGACCATAGATGAGCTGGCCCACTGCTAGGCATAATGACATGAAGTGTGTGCCTTTTAGGGAGCATTTATTTCAGGGGCAAGTTGTTGCCTTCATGTATGAGCTTCACAGCTGTTTCAAATGTGCATGGTCCAGAAGGTGTGCATTACTCTTCTCTACAACCATTCCTTTTTTCAGAGTATCCCATACTATTGCTCATCTATAAAAAGCTAACTTTAACTCTTAGGGCATATGACCAATCTTAGTAATTTTCCAAACAAAAAGTGTGATTTGGCAATCAAGCAATTTATTTAGTCATCTCTCCACAGTCCAACTGTAGCATTCTGCAGCAAACATTTGTTTTTCTGGCAAGCACTTTCAGAAGCTTTTATTTTGAGAACTGCCAGGAGGTAAATATTTGATTTTAGAGAGTTAAGATGGCCCAAGGATTTTTCAAATGTCTTCTCAGGTCAGCTAATATTTATTTTGGCCACTAAAAACAAAACAAAACGAAACAAAAAGAGAATTCATAAGCTGTTTTGGGGTTGTGTTTCCAATTCAAAATTAGTATAGAGAGTTATTTGGTAAGTAGTTTCTAAGCAAGTTTTAACACATTTTTATATTTATATAACTATAAATAAATATATTAAAATATTATATATAGTGTTTATTATATTTATGTGTATATATATAGTCCAAGTTTCTAGGGCAAAACCTACCTCCTTCTATAGCCGTGGCTTAGTTCCTGCCATGCCCCTGCCCTCTGTTCCCTGCGTATCTGGAATACTCCCACCTTTCAGAAGAAGTCTCTTACCACTTTCTCTGCAGACTTCCACTCTCCTCCAGCACACCGTTTCCCATAGCTGGAAGTGAGCCTTCTTCCATGTCCTTCGTGTCTCCATAAGTCACACACTGCCTGGTGACATCACTTGTCCTGTTAGCTTTGTTTTCACACACCCATGATTGCCTTGTGCTCCCCCCGGCTGTTCCCTTTAGCTGGGGAAGGGACTGGTTCTTAACAGCTCTGTTCCCTTTCATGAGAAAACCCAACGGTGACTGACAGCAAAGAGGATTCCAACCAACTTTTGCCAATGAGGCAGCCATACCCATGCTGGTCGAGTGAAAGGTAGCAAGGTCAAGGACTGTACCCATGTGATCTGACACAATGAAGAACGGGTCCGCTTCCATACGTTTCTCTTCAAAACTCACAGAAAAACGTTCTTGTCTTTGCTCTAGGCATCATTTTTCTTCACCGCTACTTTGTTTCATTTTCCATTAAAAGTCCAAGAACCATGTGACAAGCAGACGTCCTCAGACGCGCGAAGGAAAACATCCGCATGGACAGGCCACAGCCTTTCACGCTGGCAGGAGCTAGGAAGTTCACGGACACTCATCGGACTGTGTACAGAGTCCACCACAAGCTCAGTAACTTGGTAGACCGGCTGGACACCGAAGCCGAGTTCTGGAAACTCGCTTTATTAAGCAGAATCTTCTCACCTGGCCACAGCCCACGTCTTCCCCGCCACATCCCAGTTGCGCTTTGCAGCCAAACGTTGCTGGGCAGGAGCTGAAGTGAGGCGTTCTAGGTAGCTACTTTGCAATGATTCCCTGGGAACCAGTTCAGACTCCCTCTCTGGACAAAATGAGAGTGTCAACGTCACCCATCCTACAACCTAGCAGTATTTACAGCAGCAGATTTTAAAATAGATTCTGTAAGCTAAACTATGTATCCCATTTCCCCACCATCAACCCCGTCCTTTGATAATGAATGGATTATTCTTCCAATGACTTCACGTTCACTGATTCTGAAAGACCAGAGAGCACGAAAAGAGATTTGGAGACAAAATGGAACCGTGCACAGCTACCCACCCGTCTGGGGAAAGTCCACGGAGCAGTGGAACATCAGTTCTGAAGACTGCGGTCTTTAGCTCCGTTGCGCCCCATCTTAAAGAGCGTCAGCGTTCTCCAGACGGTCAGGTGACCTCGTGTGGTCACTGCCCCCACAGAGCTGCTTTGATGAGAGAACTGCCCCTTGGTGACATTAGCCTTCATGCTCCCTCAAAGGATGGCGCTCCGTGCCACACTCTCGCCCATCTGGAATCTACTTTGTGTTCCACGCTGGGGTTAAACCCGGTAGTGAGTTTCTATTCTAGGGGATGCCAAGAAAGACCCTCCTGAAACTCTATCGCCGTGCTGGCCCCCATTTACCCAGCACCTACCCCACACCAGCCCTGGAGTTAGGTGTCCCCTGGCAATGAACACCCCTAACCCTCATAACAAACATGCAGATGAAGACGCTGAGGGTCACATGATGCCAAGGTCTTGCCTGATGTCACTTGTGTACTAGATGGAGCATTCCGGGCCCAGACTTGTCTACCCAATTCAAAAGCCTGGCCTCTTCCCTCTGAGTTCCACCTCTTATGAAAGTTGTATCTGGTGGTTTGTTTCGTTCTGTGGGACACATTCTTTTCACTGTGTTCTTATTTTCATAGATTTTAAGAAAATAGAATCTGATTTCCCAAAGGGCAGCGCAAGTAAATTTTATAACAGCCATATAACTCAAGATAACGCTTATAGACATGTTACCTTTTATCTAGCTTTAAACTGAAATAAAACTACACATTCAAAATGCATTTTACTGATTTTCCACAGTGAACATGTATGGACTTTTTAAATCAGAGAAGAGAAAACATCATTTTAAAATATCATATTTTGGGGGCGCCTGGGTGGCTCAGGGGGTTAAAGCCTCTGCCTTCAGCTCGGATCATGATCTCAGGGTCCTGGGATCGAGCCCTGCATCGGACTCTCTGTTCAGCGGGGAGCCTGCTTCCCCCTCTCTCTCTGCCTGCCTTCTGCCTACTTGTGATCTCTGTCTGTCAAATAAATAAATAAACAAAATCTTTAAAAAAAATAAAAATAAATAAAATATCATATTTTGATTCAGTAAATATGTAAAAGGCATCAGTGACATTTTGGTGCTGGGCTGATCATGTGTATATATTTAATCTAGTTTGTTTTAAACCGCAAATCTGAGGTAGACGCCATTTGCGTGTATTTATTTATTTATCTATCTATCTATTTATTTATCTGTTTGTTTATTCATGAAGAGTCTGTGGCAAGGAATATGGGTGGTGCTAGGAATTCAGGCAGCCCCCCTCTTGGGGTACCATCTTGCACTGAAACCCTGCTTCACAGGCCTGCATGTGCACAGGAGTGACCTAAGAACCTTACTAAGTCACTATATCTGATTCATTATATCTGCAGCAAGACCTAAGAATTTGTGTGTCTGCCAAGCTCCCAGGCAATGCTGCTGGTCTCAAGCCACACTTTGGGTAGTAACCTTCTCTGGCTAAAGCACATTTTCCAGAAATGTAAGAATCCCTTACTCTTTATTTTTGTGGCAGTACTTTCTGATCCTCTAGAATATTCTCTATATTTCAAGGAGCAACCCATTTTATTAATTAAGCAACTGAGATTCTTACAGTAAAAGTGAGTTCTTATAGATCTTCTATGTAAATTAACTAAGTTAATGCAAGGAAAAAAAAGGAGATGTCTTAGAATTATTGCTATCACATAGGAAGAATTTATTACTGACATTATGGTGAACTAGACACAATGGAGCTAAGTTAGTGACATTAACACTGAGTTACAGAGGATGGCAGAGTATAAACCATGGAAAGAATTTAATATTTTATTGGCGAATGAGTCCATGGGAATCAATGGTGTCATTCATTTGGCTGCCCAGACACTCAAGAAAACTTGAGTTCCATTAACAACAAAAAAAAAAAAAGCCAAAAAAATGTCACTCTGGACATTGATGGAGAGCCAGTGTGGGGCTACCTTTGGAGAAAAATAGAGTCAAACCTGTGGTTTTTCAGAGAAAAGTCACCATTTTGGTGAAGGGAAATAAAATCATGTCATTCCCATATTCCACTAATATTAGCTGAGCCCCAGGCTGAATTCACATAAAACACTGTCTAAGTTGTTGATGCACAAAAATAAGTAAGCATACCCCTTAACTTCAAGGATCTTGGCACTATTATTGAAGGACCTGAAATAGTTAATGTGGAGACATCTTCAGAGAAGAATGAAGACAGCCCTGATTGGTACCTTGAGGAGCTGGACAAGCAGGAATGACAAACATGTGAAGCTTGTTCTCTGTGGCCCCATGGGGTTGATCTTTGGCTTATCATATTTATCTTCCAAATAATACAAGGAAAATTTATAGTCACTATTACAGCTTATTGAGTTATAGACCTAATAAACACCCATTGGAATAAATTCAGTCAACACAGAGGAGTCCGAAACACACTGTGACAATAGGTTTTAACAGTTTTGATTTGTTTGATCCATAGTGTTGATACTTTCATATTTTAAGGGAAATTTTTAATAGATTATGCACCAATGCCTTTTGGAGATGGCATGTTCCCTCTCACTAAAAATCATCAGAGAGTGGTTATGTTGCCAAGACGTAATGGTTTGGATGTCGGAAATGAACACACTGTAAGGGTTGTCCTAGCTCTGAGATTCCTAATACACAAAACATTGTCCACAAGTACTCGAAAGAGAACAGGAGTGGTTGGGAAGGTCTCTTGGAGTAGCTGGGTGCTGGGCTTTTGAAGATGAAGAGTACTAAAAAAATATAGTGATTCCCAACAAATGAAGCCCTGAATTTGAAAATCTGTTTGTAGGTACTATCTCCACTGTCATAATCAGTTCTGAATGAAAGCAGAAATTAGAACTATTTGGATTTGTATTTTTTTTTAAAGATTTTATTTATTCACCTGACAGACAGAGATCACAAGTAGGCAGAGAGAGAGAGAGGAGGAAGCAGGCTGTCCGAAGAGCAGAGAGCCCGATGCGGGGCTCGATCCCACGACCCTGGGATCACGACCCGAGCCGAAGGCAGCGGCTTCAACCCACTGAGCCACCCAGGTGCCCCTGGATTTGTATTTTTAAGTAGAAAAATTTCTATCGGGGTTATCACCAATAGTTCTTGATAAGGCGTGAGATAATGATGTTTCATTCTTGCATGTTTTGATATACTATTTAAACTCTTCTATGAGTACTATCAAAGAGGGGACAAAATATTCACCTTTTTAATTTCTCAAAACGTCTGGATAAAACTTATTCTTACTCTTAATGATTAATAGTCAAGTGCTTCATTACAGAGGCATCTTTGCATTGAATTTTTAAGTTTTGAATAAATATTATCATGTACCTAAAAGGACAAGTTAGCATATAAAAGGTTGTTAAGAGTGGCTTCTTTTTAATTAAAAGAAGAACAAAGCAGTGTAAGTAAGTGATTACCCCCATAGTTGTGTTCATTAGTATTAAACAGCCTTAATAAGAATGTGTACTAAAAATGTCTCCTTTTTAATGCTTGTGAAGTCAATACCTTGAATTGTATCCAAAGATTTTGTTTAAGTAATACAAAACTATTTAGTATTCACAGCATGGTCTTCTGTTTCCACCAGGACAACTTAAGTTTAAGTCCGCAAGGTGGAAGGGCTTGCGAGTGCTCCTAACGGGGTTCTCGAGAGCCATGGTTCTGCCTGATCGAACACGGGACTCCGTACTCTGTAGTCTGGTGAAAGCCAGACACTTGGTTCTCCTTCACTCCAACCGCTTTGAAGAATTAAGCATTCATACATACATTATGAATGTAACTTTCACCTTGTATTATGGAATTATGAAAAAAAATCAAGAGTTTTTGTTTGTTTTTAGGAGCCAATGTGTATGCATGCCTAACAACGTCGGTGTGTCTGTCTTTTCATTGTATCCATTCACAGGAGTGTGTCTTAGTACCACGGGGCAGGTCTCACATTTCCCTTATAACTAAGGATGTAGGATGATCTTTCATGAGCTTTTGGATGTTGGTATATCTTCTTTTATAAAGTGTCTAAGTCTTATGCCTGGTTATGTTGAACTTTTTTCTCCCTTATTATTAAGTTGTACAAATTATTTATGAAATCTAGATTAAAAACTCCTTTCCCGTTGCATGCATTGAGAACACTTTCTCCTGGTTGCTGACATGTCTTGTAACTTTCTTAACCATGTCATTTAAGGAATAGATGTTTTTAACTTTGAGGAAGATAAATTTATACATTTTAATGCTTTCTAGGTTTTTTTTTTTTT